>JAWZYT010003698.1:5000-52500 GCA_034508575.1 Petrolisthes manimaculis | reverse complement strand
TTACTGAACTAAACCATAGATCAGTATCACTACCTTATATATATCTCCTATAACAAATATAAAATGTTTCTGACTACATGCTATAATAAGCCGTGTCTGATAATTATGTTTAATGTCATGGGGACTGTTGAAGAGAAGCAGACAACACAATATGCAAATGAGATGATCATTAGTGGATTACAGTGTACAGTACTGTGGCTGTTTTAAGTCTTACATGTTTGTACGTACGGTATTATGTTCCCCTTCTATTTCGGGCAAGTACACGCGGTAAAACAACGAAACAAAAACAAAACATTATCGAATAGGAGCGGTCTGATAGTTCTGTAAATGGTGGGCACAGTTCAATGATGCCCCGGGAAAATAACAAGCCATTTTTTAGTATTCATCGTCTGAAATGTCTCAAAGTTTCACACGAGAATTGCACCTATATATTTTTTTACCTTGTGTACAATCACCAACACTAATATGTAGCCTATACAGATTTGGTTGAAGCTTTGAACAGCCCAATTCACCACCGAAGTAATTTCAAGTCTTCACCGACGATCAATTTAAGTAACCTGCTGTGGGAAATTGGGAGGTTACTGATTCCTCCAAATTATATCGGACAACAGAATCCCTCCGTATGAGACTAGGCTATAGTGATGTGTATTCTTATAGAGTTAGGAGGACTATGTATGCTCCACAACTGGTCACTTCCCTAAAGCTCAAATTCTGACATGTGTTTTCTAACCATCGGTCAACATCTTTCCCTCGCGAATAAGCAATCACGGTTGGTTGGTTCTGGCGGATAAAATACTAAACGGGGACAAACAAATACACTCTCCAAACACACACACAAACACGGGTAGGGAAGCCTGGGTCAGCTGGTGGTGAGCCTAGCATGTGCTAATGTTTGTTGACACGGGTAGAGGTGAGGAGAGAGAGAGAGAGAGAGAGAGAGAGAGAGAGAGAGAGAGAGAGAGAGAGAGAGAGAGAGAGAGAGATCAAGTGAATAAGAAGTACACTGGTGAGAAAAAGAGGGTAAATAAGATTGATACGGTAATGCGTAAGAGAAGAAAGAAGGGAGGATAGGAGAGAAAAGGTATAGGCTAAGAGGATAAAGAAGAGGAGGAGGGAGACAGAAGGGAGATGGATATTAAGAAAAGGTTATCAGTAAGAGTAGGAAGAAGAGGATGGGGCACTAAGAGGAGGTATTAGAGGACTGAAAAAAAAGATGAAAACGTGAAGTGTGGTGTTATGAAATGAGGCAAGGAATGCAAGGATAAGTGTGAATGTGAATATGAAAGGAGTGGAAGAAGGAAGATGGGAAAAGGAAGATGAAAGGAGGAAGATGGGAAAAGGAAGATGAAAGGATGAAGATGGGAAAAAGAAGATGGAGAGGATAAGAGTGAAAATGTGAAGTCTAGAGGGTTACAGGAGTGAGATTAGGCTAAGAATGCAAAGGAAAAGTGAGATGACAGGGGTGAACGGAGGAGGAATGGTGAGAGAAAGAGAGGAAGATAATACTGGAGTGAATAAAGAGTAAGAGGAAGAGCGAAGAGCATGGAGAAGCTTAAACTATACATTCCAACTGTATACGGCACGTAGTACTGTATATTGTTTTGATAGGCTTACTAGTTGTCTGAATCCTGAGTGGAAGAATATAAGCGTGAAAACAAAAACAAAAAAAACATTAACGAATCTAGTGCCAATTCCTGTCTGTGTGGTAAATGTACAAGATAATGCAACTACACCATCCAGAAAAAAGGAGGAATAAAATGACAGCAATGAGGGAAAGAGGGGATGGGAAGGAGGGAGGGATGGAGGGAGTGGAGACAGACAGACAGACAAGCAGGCAGTTGACCCTCCTACACACACACACACACACACTGTAATTAAACGTCCAGATATCCTCAGTGAGCAGACACAGACGGGGTGAGAGAGTCCGTGGTGGAAAAATATTGTGTTGTTGTTGTTGGTGGTGGTGGTGGTGGTTCAGTCAGAAGGCATTGTGGTAGATTATAAATACAGTGGGAATTCTTTTTTAAAGGAATAATAGTATACTTCTGTTATATTAGAAGCTCCTTGATTTTTCCTACGTATGCCAGGAAAGAGGATCAGATTAACAAAATATTGGTGGCCCTTTGCTTGTAATAGTTTGAAGGAATTAGTTGCTCCTGATTTACCACCAACACTACACTACACCCTCTTCCTTAAGGTGGTAATTAGTTTTTGGTACATTGGAGTGCCTTAATTCCTCCAAAATATGCTAGGAAACAGCAGGACCAGAAGAGCAAAAATAATGGTGTTCTGTTGCCTGGAATAGATTGGAGGATTCAATTGCTCCAGATTTACCACCAACTCTGTACTGTAGTCAGAAAATTGGAGTTATACGAGTATTTCAAATATTGCCACGAAACACCACCTATAATATGGAAGGAGTTTGTTTCATGAAGTGGTCAGGAGAAATCAGAAGCCTCCAGTTTTCATACACGATCACAGGGTCCTTAATTAAGGGGTAGACTCTTCTGTTGGTGAATTGGAAGGTCTCCAATTCCTCCAAACTATGCCACGAAACCGTTCCCCCATTAGTACCATTGAGGGAGTCTGTTTTCTGGTATAGTTTGGAGGAATCGGTAGACTTCAATTCACCAGCTACATAATCTCTCCTTAAGGAATAGCCTAATAAGGAAAAGACTTAAAATATACGTAGTGTAGCCTAGCAGAGCAAGACGGTATTGTGGTATATTATTACAGTAAGGGTACCACAATATTCTTTTATTTAAAATACCAAACTGTGGCACAACACTATGGTATTATAATTAAGGAAAGAGTAAAGATAATTAATTATTTCAAATACCGTCGTGTGGCAGAGCGAGATGTCACTGTGTAGCCTAACCTACTTGAGGAAATGTAAAGGGCATCCAATCTTCTGTTTCCGGACCATTCTTACGTTTTTCTAATCATATTTTACCAGATACAAAACATAGTATTAGGGACCTTAATACTGCTGAACGGTTTGTAAATGTTTAGTGTACAGTCGGCGGTAAAAGTAGTCACTGCCACATCTGCCAAATCATGATATATACACATGCAATCCAAAATTTATATCCAGGTCTATTTGAAGTTTCGAATACTTTGACATACTAGTGAACCAATTACAAAGCTCATCCTGTTTTATATTTGTTTGAGCTCGCTTAATACTCGAAAGGGCTATTCGAATCAAACCTGGATACATATTTTGCATTTCGAGTGTACGGTATGGAAAAACAGTGAAGAGACATGTAGAAGCTTATCAATTTTCCCCCTGGCTATTGTAATTTAATATGGTGAATGTGGGTTAATGTGTTTTGTTGTCTGATAATTATCCTTTACGTAATCTTTTAAGGACCCTAGCTGGGATGTAGTCAGAAAATTGGTGGTTAGCGAGTCATTCAAACAGTCACGAAACACACACACACCTACATTGAAGGAGCTTGTTTCATTGCATAGCCTAGTCAGGAGGAATCAGAAGCCTCCAACTCTCATACACGATCACAGGGTCCTTAAGAAGTGTTGAGTGAGAAGACAGGACTTTTTGCCACCGACTGTACCTATACCTACCAACCTACCACCCGAACGAACACTTGGAGACGTGTGTAGAAAAGTGTGCTAATCTGGGCCCAGGGTTTGGCATTCATTCATAAAGATTTCACTCAGCATCGTGGAAGTCAAGATCTGTAGATGTGGAGTGAAATGAATGGAGGGGGTTAGGCTATATTATGAGGGTGACGTAACATTGTGTGTATATCGATTTCATCGTCCTTACTTCCTTGATTATCCTACATGAATTAACTTTAAGGAAAAAACGCTTTTTGTTGGTGAATTCGAAGGTTTCTGATTCCTCCAAATTATACCAAGAAACAGATCCCCTACGAGTACCAATGATGATGTCTGTTGTCCGGCATAGTGAGGAGGAATCAGTTGCCTTCCACTTTGCCAACAAAAAAAATCCCCCCCTTAATGGGGTAGACTAAATTCTGTAAGTGTTGGTAAATCTGGAACAACACATTCCACCTCTAAATTATTCCAAGCAGCAGGCCACTATTATTTTAGCCAATCTCGTCCTGTTTCCTGTCATATTTTTGGGTAACTAAGGTGCTCTAATATAGGCTAGTTACCAAAAGTATAATTGGCCTATGCACTTAATATTTAATTCTGGTTATCGCATGTAATGGTATTTAACCAAGGCTAACTGGAGCGGGAAGGCCATGTGGGATGATTCATACTCAGGTCACACGTCATCAGCCGCGGGTCCACAGGGCCAGACGGCCTTGACAGCACCCCGGAGTGCATAGGCCATTCCCTCGACACCACTTTTCATCCCCTCCTATCCCTACAACACACATTCCCATCCCCTCCTATTAACTCCGTCTAGCACTAGCACCAACCCACCCACAAACCCAACACAAATTACAGTACAGTACTCCATCTCTATTCCCCAAAGTAGTGAGGGGTAGGCCGAGTGATCCCCAAGTCATGCGGGTAGCCTACTGTAGTGTAATATTAAAACCATGTGGCAGACGGGGATTTTCTTTTTAAGTTTGCTGTGATCAAATGGGAGGGCTGTTACATTAATTCCTCCAAACTATGCCAACATAAGAGTAGGAAGCGGGATTTGTTACCTAGCATCGATCGGGGGAAACAGTAGCCCCGAATTTAGGCGTAACTTCAAGCAGGCTATGCTCGAGTCTACATCATATTGTGCTGTCACGAGCACTAATAAGTATGCAGCTTTGGTTGAATCTTTGAACAGTCCAATCACCAACGAACTAATTCCAATGTAAATCTTATTGTGTATATAGTTACTGTCTCTAGGAATTCGAAGCACACCTAAATATCTATTAGTGCTCGTGACTGTACGTGAGTTGTTTATGGATTAGGCCTAACTTGGAATGTTTATATGGGTGTCAGTGATAATCATGTAAGAACTCAAAAGATAAATACAAATTGGTCACCCGTTATATTTATAGTTTTAGTAACGTCCGGGTGTGACGTCAGTGTCGGGAAAATCCATATATAGTTTATCTTATGTTTATTTTGGTATCCAGTGGGAAATATTTACAGACCATCATGTCATAAATGTTATGGGAGAATGGGGGTCATTCGTGATTGTTCACAGCTTGCCTCCCACAGTTAAAGTAAAGTCATGTTTCCCATCAGCGAATGACATGCAAATTTTGTTTACAAGGATCCAAGATAAATCGCTTGTGGATATTTATTTACAATTCGCTAAAGAAAAATATGACGGTATATCGCTTGTGGATATTTATTTACAATTCGCTAAAGAAAAATATGACGGTATGTATATGCTTTGTGTGTATGTTTTGATTTGTTTTTCTAACCTGGCGAACTGCACCGGCTCCCTTATTATATTACTAATCTAGTCTAATCTTTTTCGCTTTACGTAATGGACTGAAATGCCACAGCTTCCTTATCTACACGCCAAATCTAATTACCAGACTAAACATTATAATCCTAAACGAAGGTCAAGTTGCCTTTAAAATTGCTTGTTTTGCGTCTGCTCTTGCCCTTTCATAAACGCAGGGTATAGAGAGGGTGAAAAAAAGAGGAATGAAAAAACACGGTACCGTAAAATAAATGAAAACAAACTAGAATACCGATCGTTCTTTTGTAGCTACTGTAAATCATCAGTATATGCCGTTGCTGCTGTTACTGTATTATTACATTGCAGTACTGTCTGTATCTTACGTAGGCTTCCCAACATCTATTTCTCCATGTCCACTGTCAATTTATTCCATCCCATCACATCCTTGCAAACTCTGTTCTCTTCTTCTCTTCGCCGGTTAACTATCTTTGCCTCGCCTATCCTACCTACCCTTCTGCCAGTTGTTTCTCCTCCCATCCCTGGGTTGCTTGCCTCTGTAGCTCTAACTGTCCATTTATTATCAGTTCTGCGCATAACATGACTTGCTCGTGTCCACTTCTTTTTATAGTGGTCAGGATAACGTCAACTGTGGTTTGTACCCTAATCCATAATGTACTGCTTCTCAATATTATATTGTGAATTTTTTCAATCTCCATTTCTCTCCAGTTCCATTCTTTTCTATCTCCACTTTCGTCTTTATTTGGCTTCTCTCTCTCTCTCTCTCTCTCTCTCTCTCTCTCTCTCTCTCTCTCTCCTCACAAAGCCCCTTGCTAGACAGGATAAACGTGTGTGCTTGACAAGTGCATGAGAAAGTGTCAAGATAACTGGGACACAGTATTCATTCACCCCGTCTACACCTAGTAACGCCGCCACCAGCCTACTTACTGCCACTGCCCTCGCCGCCTGCCTGCCTGCCTGCCTAGCCTAGCCTGCTATCCCACAACAACACACATTCAAGAGCCCTACTTTCCATTCATCTGATATTTTTCCACTCTTGTACACATGGGAACAATACTTTCTTTCCATTTCCTTCCTCATCCTTTTAATTTAATCCACTCCTTGACACTAACTTGTGGACAATACTTTCTTTGTATTTCCTTCCTCATTCAGGGCTACTTTCGTAAGCTACTTTCCGTCCTTCTGATATGTTTCCAATCTTGTAGGCCAATATTTTCTTTATTTTTCTTTCCTCTTATTGACCAGTACTCTCCTTCACCTCGTCGTTATCTTTCTACCATATTTATTTCTTTTTTGCCTCACTATTTCTATTCCCATACCTAAATAGTATTCTTCCTTGCCATTTCCATATTCACCAGACCTAGAAAAACACACATAAATAAGCTAAATAATTCTACATCATAATACCCTATAAACCAAGTCAAACCTACAGCATTCACTACATCTTTCAATACACAGCAACTCTCAGACTCAAACATTCACAAATAAGTCCTTGAATGTTGGTGAATGGAGTGTGTGTACCGTGCGAGCAAGCCTAGGTTGTTTGTTGTGAATCTCGAACCATGTTGCCAAGAGCTAACTACCATGCACTCCCGGCTGTAAATCTCTTCCTCATTCGTTTCTATCACGCACTATAGTAAGTTCTACATCCACTTATTACTTCAATTCCAAACTTCCTTCCACCAATAATTTTTTTGTACGTATGATTTGACCCACGTATCTATTCTCTCCATGTGCTTACCATTTCAGAACATCATAATTCCACTCTTCGGTATAGTGATATGAGCTTAACATAACTTCAACTCCACACTTTCGTCCAGTGAAATAAGCATAAAAGACAAACGAAGTGTACACAGTCTGGCGTTGGTGCAGTTCAAGGCTATGGGAATGTTGCCTGAAAAAATCATAGTTACACGTAGCCTAAGCGACCGCAAAGTGTGATCAATAATTGTACGGGACCTCTCGTTGCCGCATTACCTACAATTTCGTTTATTTCTCCTCATCCACACAGAAATTTCGAAGGCTATCCACGGTACTGATTAGCTGCATATTAGATCTCCAACAAAAGTCAACTCTGATAGGCTATCATAATTATAGTTTGTTTCTTCTCGGCATAATCAGTGTGGTGAAAAAGTACAGTAGCTACCAAAAACACGTATGCACATCTGAGGCTAATAGGGACCTAAACACATTCCTTTGTATGTAATGGTGCTGATTTCTATAAATTTCAATGTACCAAAAGTATACTGCATAGTCACTGTAGTGCATAATATTATCCCTTTAAAGGAAGAATAAAAAAGAATTATCATATGAATACCGTCGCTGAAATGTGATTTGACTGATGTAGGCCTAATGTGATATGATGTTGTGACTTGAATTATGGAATACCAGGGATATGGTGTAGACTCTGTAGAGTGATCTGGCGTTGAAGTGATGTGGTGTGCTCTGTCGTACAGTGATGTAAATTTCCGAGCCGTGGTGTGGTGTGAGATGATGCAATATATTGTATTGTAGGCTACTGTGATGAGAATTTTTGTGCTGTGTTGTGGTGTGATGTACTGCACCGTAGTGATGTGAATTTTTATGCTGTGATATGATGAGATGTGTTATACTGTCATCTGCTGCGATGTAAAATTTCAGTGATGAGGTGTGGTGGGTGAAGTATGTGCTGTAACCTACTGTACTCTGCTGTGATGTGAATTTCTGTGCAGTGTTGTGATGTGGTTTAATATGATGAAATGTGCTGCACTGTAATCTGCTGTAATGCAAATATCTGTGCTATGTTGTGAGATGGGTAAGATATGTACTATATTGTACTGTGCATATGTGTTGTGCTGTGGTATGGTAACATGTGCTAATATATGATGAAATGTGCTGTACTGTAATCTGCTGTGATGCATATTTCTGTGCTGTGTGTTGTGGCGTGGTGGGTTTGATATGATGAGATGTGTTATACAGCGCTGTGATGTGATGGGAATGCGATAAGATTATTAATGAGGTAAGCTACAGCACAAAGTTTGATGTGAAGGTCTGTGCTGTGCTGTGATGTGGTGTAATATGATGAAATAACGTGCTGTACTGTGCTGTGCTCTGATGAAATTAAAGTCTTGTACAGTATTCTGCTGTGATGTGAATTTCGGTGCTGTTCTGAGGCGAGGTGTTGTGAGTGATGTAACTGTGGTGGTGGTGGTGGTGGTGGGGAGGCTCAAGGTCACATGGAGGGAGGGAGGTAGGGAGGGAGCCCAACACAACAGCTTGCCTTGGGGGTCTCAACTGTGGCTTTGCTGGCTGCTGCTGTATTATCTCAAGGAAGACTCCCACCAACACTACTCGCCGCGCTAAAAATAGAACCACGGTACCTGTGTTGATGTGTCGCACGCCGCTAGTATTTACCCAAGTGTAACCGAGTTGAGCTCAAGCCTTGCGCGCTACCGTAAACAACAATTATTTTGGTAAACAGTACAGTAGCGTTCAAATAGTTCTTTTTATCCAATCTATGCTGGGATTTCACACCTAATTAAATTAATGTATTACACTGTTTTCTTCTCCAATGTTTTATTATATCTGTGATACTCTTTTACTTCATCTTAAATTACTCTCACTTTTTCTTGTCACGTGATTCGGACATTTTTGGCTTTCTGTCTTAAATTACTTCTCACTTCGCCTTTGAGTGTTTGCTTACCCCCCCCCCATCCTCTCTTTTATCAACTTTTCTTTTATTATTTTTCATTCACTTTCTGTTTTATAATTTTTCTTCCTACTCTTTCCCATTCAAGCTTCAAATATATATACAAGACCAATATTATAATAAGATCCGAGACTGTACAGTAGTCTATAAATTTATGCCTTCCTTTCCCAGATATCCTCTTAAAACACTGTATGTTACGTAACCTTTGAAGACTAATGATTCTCCCAAACTAGGATATGCTACACAACAGATTCCTTACTTGTATACGGCGGGACTTGTTTGTTTCCTGGCATAGTGTGGTTGAATGTAACCAATTACTAATTAGTTTGTTGATGGTTTGTGTGTTTGGGTATTGGTGCTTCGGTTGTTCACCCATGTTTTTAGTTTTATATCCAGATGGCGCCTCGGCAGCAATTGGGGGGAAAGAGGGAGGCAGAACGAGGTGACGAGTGGCAGGCGACCGACTGGAAAGGCAGAAAGCCACCAACCTCCAACCACTACACTACCATTCACCAGTATAGCCTAACGTGTGGAAGCCCCTGTCTGTTATTCTATAGTTGTGTGTTGCTGCAAGCAGGCTATAGGAAGTGAGGAAGACAGAGTGGGAATGCTGTCGGCCAGTGTGAGGGCAAGAGACAGTTGGGCTGTGAGCGACGGACCTGGTGAAATACAGGAGGTCGAGGAGCAGGGAGTGAGGGTGAAGCGAGTGAGCTACCAGAACTGTGTGGGACTATATATATTGTTTCATATGAAGTGTTGCCTGTGTTACTGTGTTGCCTGTGTTACTGGGTTACTGTGTTGATATTGTAGACCTTTGTTACTGTCTTATTGTGCACTGTAAATAAACTGCACAGTGGGAGTGTGTTCTGTGATTCTGCCATCTACACATAGTCTGGAGGAATCACAGTCCTGCAATTCAACCACACATAGCCTAGGTGACGCCCCTACTGTAACCTGATACAGCCTATATATCTAACCTAACCTACTTACTGACATACGTATCGGTACTGGTAACTTTAACCCTTAGGCCGGGGATATACTCTCTTGACAGTGTAGGATTGTAGGGCCTGTAAGCTAATGGAGGGACTACTAATATATATATATAGGTTATATCTCCAAACTATGTCACGAAACATTGATATAAAACAGATCCCTTACTGTACTCGTCTACGGAACAAAACAGATACGGTACTCTACAACAGGTGCTCTACTCGTATACGAATTAGGGCACCTACTCGTACACAAAACACATCCCTTACCGAGCCTACTATATGGTACAGGGTAGTCTGATTTCTGACATAGTTTAGAGAAATCTGTAGCCCTTCATCACCACATGACACTGCAGTATGCTTCCTGCTTAGCCTACATACCCAGCCTTGAACACCACCATCAGATCGGAATTAATAAGCCACCACTCGGTGAGCTGCATATTGTCACTGTCTGTTATTATTTATAGTCATCGTCGCCGTTGTCATCTCGAGTGGTTGGTTGGCTAGATGGATACTCACGGCCTCAATAAGTTTATCAGTGAATGTTTTTGATATTGTTGATAACACTAATGGTACACTATAGATCTCAATAATCACACAATGCCGGGAAAATCATTAGACGTAAATTATCCCATTTAGGACTCGAACCCTTTGCCAGATAGGGCCTAATGGTTAAACGAATATTCCACGTCTTTATTCAATTGTATATACGTACCGGTACCATTATTAAAATCACACCTTTACATGTTCACAGTCATTAGAGATGCATGTTACGGTACCGTGGTGTGACATGTTTTGCAGGGAACTATATAGAGGCTTTCCCACTCCCCTATAAAACATGCGACTCATGTCCACTCCTGTATATCCTTTGATCTACTCTCGCCATCTGGGGTTCTTTCTGACCTGGGGCTATTTTATCCATGATATACTATTCCTATACCTCGATATACCATCTCTATTCATCATTGCTGTTTCAACTTCTTACACTATGTCTTTCCTTTATGCAGTGAATAATAATGTATGGAGTCGTTTTACATTCTGTCCAACTCTGGTTATGATTCATCGTATGTTTTGTCACTGTCCAATGAACTTTACGAAAGACGTGATTAATAAACTACCGTACTACAGTTATACCGTATATATTTCAATTACATAACATATGTATTTCATCTGTATTTAGCCTACTTCCGTTCTGGTATTACAGTATTTTCTCCATTCTTTAAACGTTTGAGACTGATTAGCCTACCTACCGTCCCCTCTATTTCTCAGGCTTGTCATTCCACAGTTGGACATTTAAACGTGCCTCTGACATAACCTTACGTCAGATCACTAGAAGATATAGATGAGTGGTAATAATTTGTTCGTTGTTTAGTCAGGTTTCTTCTTTCACGTTATAATTATGTTGCATGCATATGATAATTATCGTACACAGACGTTTAAACAATAAATTACTGGGAGAAAGCAGGTAAAACTTTACACCTTCATAAGCACCAACCATGATATATATTATATATATTGAATTTCAGAATGTTGTACGTCTATGAAGTAAAACAATATGATCAATAAAACAGTCCAATGATATGCAATTATATCACACACGCAAAGTGAACCCTGACATTTCATGCTTAAAAACAAAGACAGATAAATCTAATTAGGATGACACAACTGCTACCGTCTGTCACACAAAGACGACACAGTAGCTACTAACATCTCTCAAGGTAACAGTTTAATGCTCATACAAAGCAAAAATTATATTATAATAGACTCGGCATATCAAACAGAAGTTTGTCAAGTCAAGATTCTGTCATTTGAACAGCTCCCAATAAATCATACATTTTTTAAGTATTTATAAGTATCGTTTTAAGTATGTATCAATCTCAAATGAACCCGGTAACTAGGAAATACACTGTGATAGAAGGTGCGTGTGTGTCAAACGAGCCCAAAGAAGGTGTTAAGATGGGTGTCAGATGGAGCAGACGATATGCACTCGCAAAGACGCCAGGCAAGAGTGACTGCCAAGATGTTAAACACTCTCAGGGCAACGTTGACACTCTTAAGGTGGCATCTGCAGTCCTTTATGTTGTAACCACCACCTTCACTCCTGGTACTTTAATCCTATATTCTAACTAGGGAGTATTCTGAACGTACGAACGAGTGCCGTACCAGTGTAAGGGCACCGTTCACTGTAGATGTATGGATCTTCGGGAGATGAGCCTGCATGATGATGATGATGATTTGAGTGCCAGCTATATGAAGACCTTCAGTACCTACCTTGCATCTTTGGAGATGATTGGGAAGGTTGTCTGGCTGAGGCTGACTAATTCCTGGGCAGTCTTGATGGCCTGAGGCTCCGCTGATATACCCTGGGCTCTCGTCTTGCGGGCACGAACTTTGCTAACAACTCCTGCCACTCCTGCATACGGAATAACACTTTGGAATTTATCTAGTTGTGACTTTAGCTCGACAATTTCATTATCCCGAACCTTAAGTACGGCCTCTAACTGCTTAATCTGATCATCTTTTTCCATCAACAGTTCCTGTAACTCTAGGAGCGACCCCATGTTTCGCACTAACGTTTCAACGGGCCCCCTAGAACTTGAGCATTCCACTACACACACGATTCACGCCAGAGTCAAACACCCACTAAAAAACACATGAGGATCACGTTGTTCCAATACTGTAGTCAAGGGAGTTAAGCCAGCGCGTTCGGATGCCCTAAAGTAACATCTTCACTTTCAATAACCTGTTTTTATTGATAGACCCACTTGGAGAGTGCTCATATAATGCACGCGCGTATCATGCAATAGATTTACGTGAATGACTGACAGAGATAAACGAGATAATACGCTCAACTTGTCAAAGTTTGCATCTCTTAAGAAGTCTTCCTCGAGTGAGATGGCAACCCCCTAGGAATTCGTCTGCTATAGCGGGGCCCTGGTGGCAGCGACTGACATCAACAGGTGGGGGGCGGGGCTTACCATTCATCATCACAACTTTATCATTAAATTACACCTTACAAACACTGTCATGCACAAAGCGTCCAAGGTCCTTCATTTAATCCACTTGATGCCTCCAGAGCACTAGACATACAAGCTTATGGATTATTTACTGACTCTTCATTGTCACTTCTTCACCGCGTCATAATATTCTGTTACATGCCTTGTTTATTTTAGGAATAATGTATCTCCTATCACATGTGATTAAAGTACGACAGATTGGATTCATGAAGCACTTGAATTACCTTATCTCTTTAAGGTCAGATGGAGATAAGGTCATAAATAGACGTACATACGTTGCAGTAACGAGGTTCTCCAATCTTAGCGAGATAACCTACAGTCGCTCTCAAAAATTCGTCTGCACCAGTAAAATCTATTAGCTTTTTAACATGTATAAAGCTTTTTTGAAACTGTAGCAAGCACAGAAACAACAGGAATAGTAATTTCAGTTGTATACACGAGTATCAGTATAACTTCAAAGTATCTTAATATTAATTTAGTGCTACAGGAATTAGCGGGACACAAAGATAATAGCATTTCTGATTGACTGTACAGTACATAGCACATAGTCACAATGTCTAGTGACTTTACAGGGATTTCCGGGGTATCGCTCTTTTTTTGTTGCATCATAAAGTAAGTTACAACTATGAACTTCTAACACTAGTTATTATAGGAATAATTAACACTGAATAACATCATGAATTTATTCCAAATGAGATTATAATTCCAAACCTGCAATGAATTATCCACGGTACTGGGCCAGATGGCAGAACGTCAACATTTAACACCCATCTTGGCCAGAAAGTATTCGATACTACTATTCATTCAATATAAACCTGCACATGTCATTGGGAATGTAAGGAAGGTAGAAAAGAGACGTCTGTGTTTGGTCAGAAATACATAAATACAGAAATATATACATAACATACAGAGGGAGGGACAGCAAGCAAGAGATAGAAAAAGAATTAAAGATGGGAAAGTTGAAGAGAGGATAGAGAATGGTTTGGGTCTGGAGGGGCGCCAAAACCTCTAAATTAAAGTAAAAATATTGCCTACTTCTTTGCAGTCACTATTGGAACGAGTTGGCTCGTGTTTGCCGATGACGTCTCTGATTGGTCCAGCCACCACACCCAGTATTTATTTATTCACCTTCAGTAATTCACCTTCAGTAAGGTCATTAGGTACCCTTTCGGGTAATGAGACCTTCCGTAGTTGTATTGGCTTAAGTGTGGGCGGTCTTGGGTCGGTGTTAGTATGAGAAACGGTAGTGGTAGCGTTCTGGTTTGTTCTTCCATTCCTTGGTAAGTCGGTTTTTAAATATATTCACACAGTTAGCACTGACAGTGTCTTGGGTTAGCCCATTCCAATTTCTTACTGCACGTCGTGTGAAGAAGTTGTCCCTCGGTCTAGGTTCATGCTGTATCTGGAGTTTGAAGTCATGACCCCGATTGTTTACATTAAATGCAGGTTGTATCATCATTTTTCCACACTCACTGCAAGGTGCTGGGTTAAGCTTCTCCAAGCCATGTACTAGTTTAAACATCTGGATCATGTCTGCTCTCTGTCTTCTGAACTCCAGGGCTGGTAGCTCTAGAGTTTGTAGTCTTTCTTCATATGATTTCCCTGAGAGTCCTGTAACTAGTCTTGTGGCTCGACGTTGTACATATTCTAGTGCGTCTTTGTCCCTCTTTAGCTTTGGCGACCAGATGACTGAAGCATACTCCAGGTTTGGGCGTACTAGCGACTTGTACAGAGAAAGAAACGCAGTGGGGTCCATAGCTTTAAATGTATGCTTGATGGCTCCTAGGACACTATTGGCTTTATTTACTTGGGTCTGGATGTGCTTAGAGAATGTTAAACCCGAATCTACAATCACTCCCAGGTCTTTTTCCTCTGTGGTTGTCATTATGTGGTGTATTGATTATAAATATAAAGTTTGGCATTTATTGAAAAAAATACCATTTTGTAGCAGTGTTGCCAGATTCGGCTAGGTCTCAGTATTTTGCCCCGGTCATTTCCTGTATATTACCACGGTTATTTCCCTGTAGTTTGCCGTGGTTAGGTCCCTGTAGTCTGATGCAGTGTAGGTTAGGTTAGGTAAGGGGTAAGGTCAGGCTCATTTCGGTAAATATATTGAAAGAATTACCGTTATTGCGTATGGTTTTTCTACCTTCATTACCCACTTATTTATACTTTCCTTCTAAATTAGCCTGACCTTACCTAACCTAACCTAGACCACAACAGACTACCGGGACCTAACCTGGGCAAACTACCGAGACCTAAGCTGCGCAAACTACCGGGAAATAACCGTGGTAAAGTACAGTACAGGAAATGACCGGGGTAAAATACTAAGGTTAGGTTCTTATATAGATAGGGTCTCTAGGTTACGGTATAGAGAGGGGGAAGGGATTTGACATGAAGGGGGATTGATATTTTTTCCCAGATACAGCATATTTATAAAAAAAAAAGAACAACCCAGTGATTACTGTATTACTCTTTGAGGAAAACTTTATAATAAACTTTAACCTGGGTCAGACATTGACACTATTATGATATCCATTATCACCAGGTATATTCCCCTGCTGGCCTAGTTACACTACAATACTTATCCAAAGTTCTTTCCACTCCACCTATACACTATTTCTCTATTTACAGACATATTCATTCTGAGGTGAAAGTTTAGAATTAATTTTACTGCACTTAAAGCACTAACTCTGCGACACCCATTTCTACAACTCCAATCCATTTCATTCATTCCACTGAAGTCATGGCCATTGCATACCCTTACACATTATTTATAAGTATTCAGTATTGTCTCAAATATGTTAATCTTATTGAGTGCCTCCTTATAGTCAGTTTAGAGGAATACTCACAGCCATACTTCACCAAATAGTTTCTCAGCACATTTCCACAGGACCAACAATTATAATTATTAGAGAGGTGATCCTTGCCATTCCTTCACCTTGGTAACTGGTGTTTCATGGCAGCCTCACTGTCAAGGTGGTCGAGGCACCAAGCCCAAAGGTACAGTATTACTTTTTACAAAGACATGCATGGGAATGGCAGAAAGTAGTCAAGCAGCCAACTCCAATACCACTTTAACACAAGGGCAATTTAGGGACCATAATCAAGAACATATATGGTATATTATGATGGTGTGATGACTTCATAGACACACTACAGAGTCTTCACCATCTGTACCACACCATTGCCAACACCACAGATGTTGTTTCATACGACCCTAGTAAACACCACACACACTATATTCTACAAGTATAGGGTCCTAAATCAGACCCTGTTCATGCAAGAATATGTGAACCATAAAGAATAATAGAAAACCTTGGGAAAATAAAAACACCATACCATTACAGTACAATAAAATCTTTATATTTCTGAACAGTAAACTGGGAATTTTTCTTCACAGAGCAGACAGCAGTAACATCCACTGAATATATGATAATATTTCAGCTTTAGGACAAAGGGTTCTTTATGTCTACAACAAATAATGGATACTGTACTTACAACACAAAGTAAATTCATCAGAAAAAAAATAGTAACGAGGATACATAATGGTACATCAGGTAGTCATTTCTTTGATGTCTCGTTCTCTGTCCCTGAAACTTGGGGCACAATATTCAAGAACAGTGTCATCATGTACACAGTGTGTTTAGAACCTAGTGGCTGCACTACTCAAACTAGAGGGTTACATTTCCTCTGAACTACACCAGGAAACAGCCCAGCTCAGTAATGGGAGATCTGTTTGTTTTGTAGCATAGTTTGGTGGAATCTGTAGCCCTCCAATTCACCCAACACATTAAGAAACTAAATAAAATTCTGAAAGTACAGTTTAATGCAAAACAAGTTATGCACTTTAATATGAAATGTAGAAAAATAATAACTAAGTTTATTCCATATCAACTTTGATAATTTAATTCTTATAATTTAACTTAGAACACCCAACCAAATACCAGTACATATTAGATTCTAGAGCTTTGGGTACACGATGACGACGGTGTTCTTGAATACGACCCCAACACCTGTGGTGCAATACCTTTGGTGTAACACCTCATATGAACTGGGGGATTACTCGTCTAAACTCACATGAACCCCATTGGTACACATTATATATACAGTATTTCCTTAGCGGCCTCACATTTTCCACAGATATGAAACCCTTGAATGTGTTGCTTTAGTAGGCCTACCTACCACTACAATAATATATTTTCACATAATAAATTAGAGGCTTCCCACTTTCTGTTGATAAGACCAAGGGATTATCTCTAACTATTGGTACAGTACTGGTACTGTATTGAATTGTACAGTACCTTCACTTCAGGGTTTTATATATTTCCATAGCAGGCCTACCAGTACAATATTCCTATAGTTTCAGTCAATATATTTTCTAAGTCAACAACTGATCTGTTCCCCAACTTAATTATTAGTACAGGTATGTCATATTTATATCACTTTGCTCCCCTTCAAAGGAAAAACAATGAGCCCTAAACAGAGCAGTAGTAACTCATTACCCCACTGTTACTTTATGGGAGTATCAAACTTATAACCCTCTCACACACACACAAACACACACAACTTCAATTTGAGCTTCATACAAGAAATATCTAGGGATATTCAATGATAGTAAACTGGTATGACGAGTTCTTTGTTAGATCCCATCATAATCCAAAATCCTTAAATTTTCATCAAAACACTTGACTATAATAGTTAAGTTGAGCCTTGTTATGTGCGTAGCATCATTACAGTATTTGTGCTTCTTTGCTTCAAATAACTTAAATTCCATCAAAATGCACTGTTTGATGTTGTCGCATTGATGAAGGTATTTGTAATACTCTACATAAATCCTAAACTACTGTATTGAAAGTATTGGGATTTACCAGTTAGTGTGTGCTTCATTGGTGTAAATTCAGAGAAGTCAACACTATGAGCACGAGAGGTTTATTGAAGCCACAGTATGTCTGAGTGGCTGACTCTATAGTTCACTACTCATTATTTGGCTCAGTATACATATGAGACTCTGTATGCATGAGGCTCTTGCTATACATATGACACCATTCACTCTTAAATATTTAGTATTGTACCCTACAGTTGTAGGTTTCACAAAAAAAAAAAAAAAAAGTCTTCAAAAATTATAACAGAAAGAGAAATTACAAGTAAAATATATTATATATATGCATATATTACATTAGTGAATTCTTAAAGGTTGAAAGATAAAGTAGTTCATTTATACCATATGGACACAACACAGCAGTTCACATGTAGCGGCTTTAATTAAGTTCGTCGTCGCTGATATTTTTCACATTTATTAATCTTAATTCGTTTATCCGTGGGCTTGGTTTTCCGTTGTCAAGTACAGTTGTGGACACCAACCAGACAGGGGCCAGATTCACAAAGCTAACACATACATTTTTGGCATACTGTACCTGTACCTGTACTGTACATACATCCATAAGTGCTTATAAGAGACATACAGGATCAGTACACAAATCCTACAAATAAAAGTGTACAGAACAGTACTGTTTTGAGGAGGAAGTCATTGTGTTGGATGATCATATACCAAATAATAAGAGGCATTGTGAATCTGGTCCATGTTGATGTTTACTATCCTTATGATAGTGTACCACCAAAGTCAAGTGAAGCAACAGAGTTGAACATTGCAACTCGGAATGGTTTGGTAGGATATTCATCCCTCGGTTCAAAAGAGATGCCATTACAGTCCCATCAGTGGGATACAATATCTATGGCATAGCTTGGTAATATAATATACAATTTTTCCTCAGTTCAAATGGTCATAACCAAGTCAGGTCATGAGTTTGGGTGATGATAATGATGATGATGTCTGGTAGGATGACTAAATGTACACACTTGCTATAGAAAGTATCAGTGTATATACTAGTCTGAAAATTTCATGATGTGTTACATGTTCATGGTGTAAGCAAGTTGCAGCCCTATATAATCCCATTGAGTTACCAGCTTGGATGATGGTATGGAAGTTGCTAAGATACTACAGTATTATACATGTTCCAACCCTCCTGACATGACATAAGCTAAACAAACGCATCAATTCCATTGTCATTAATTGCATCCTGTACCTACAGTATATAGTACACTCTGGAGTTGGTGTTGTGTCAGTACGGCCAACATACATACATTATTTTCATCATCAACTTCAAACTCATGACTTTAATTTCTTCTTGCATACGGTCCAATATTCCAGGATTGGCAATGGTGAAGAATTCTTATTTTCAACTGTACATACTGTATTATAATTTTATTGTATACAGTATTAGTTGTATACAGTATAGTTGTGTGACGGACGATTCGTGGATGACTCTAATCGAGTCACCGTGCGTGAGAGGGTTAAGACATTATTAAATCATTTTTTAATGCATAATGATAAAAGTACTATACTGTACTGTACTTTTACTTCGTATATCAAATTTTTGAAATTTTACAAATACATGATGAAAACGGCATTATGCTGTTTTGTACTTCACTTGCTGAATTTCAATACATTCTGGAACTTACTAATATACATACAGTACTTTGATAACAACATTATTTATAAGTGCTATGCTAATTTTGTTAAGAAATTTTGTGAAATGTCTTGCAGAAGATTGTACAGTGACTTAGGAGCAATAACAAACTTTGGTTATCAAAATGTCCCAAGTGTCCCGGCAGCTCCACCACTGACACAAGAATGTGCCTATAAGAAATTATTATGAAATATTTACTGAAAACACACGACAATGAAGGAAAACACGTAAAATTATCGTTCTTATTGGGGTTTATGATGCTATTTTTCTCTTTGATATACTGGAGACCACTGAGTCCTCCAAACTGTGCCATGAAGCAATTTATCTCAGTATAAATCACTTATTATGTGACACAAGTTGGAGTAATCGATTGTCTCCAGTCTGACGACAATTACATCTTACCGTCCTTAATGCATAGTACTGTAGTAGCCTAATCCTCTGATCTTTAAGATTCATTGTATCCGTTCACCAGAAAAACATGAGGAATGGAGTGTACATACAGATATATAATATATATATATATACTGTAATCTAAATGTGTATGGAACAAAATACAAGATGACTCAGAAATGAAAAAGTATGGTCAAATGAAAACTTCAGTATGAAAAGCCAGAAAGTGTGATCACAAGCTTAAATACATATGGAGAGAAATACTATTACCATCTCACTTCACATGAGAATAATTACAGGAGTAGTAGCATTAGTAATAGTAATTATAGCACACTACTTTAACCTGGTGAATATGCACCTGCTACTCTTTCAGCTTATATCATACATTAAATACTGTACTTTACATGTTTTGTGTAGAGTCCAGGGTTGCTGAATTATATATACATTATATATTCAGTACTGTATACTGTATATATATATATATATATTATCTACTGTACCTGTGGAAACATTTGTGTAATCGTGTAATTTGTGCATTATGTGTACAGAATAAGTTCAGAAAGTGTATGACAGACACGGTGCACTTTCGCCAAGTTAAAAATAATGTCATATAGTCGTAACAATATTTTACTTTTGTGACTAAAATATAAACATTCAAAGCTGTAGTAAGTTCTTCTGTAGCTGATGGTAAACTTTCAGAGCTGGTAACAAACAGGTCGGTGGTGATGATTGGTCGACCACTGGCCTCTTGGAGTTGTTCATCAACCAATCAGATGCAAGGTACAATTGTAATGGTACCAGCTGCGGACGTTTACCAAAAACCGAAGAAAACCAAACTATAGTTTGTCATTGTTTTCATCTTCATTCATTGTTATCCAGGAACAAACTGAGTTTTTTACACAATAATTTGTATGTATGTATGTATGTATGAAGGTTTATTGATGCATGTTTGTATGCAAGACAGATATCAATTTACTGGTTTCTCTACAAGGGATATTGCAAATTTCCAAAGTTTTTAAGAAAATTTTGGGACAAATGAAAAAGGATAGTGATGATTTTTGTGTTTAAAACCTATCACTATCAGTTCCAATGGTCCAAAAAGTACTTGCAAACATTAAAAGTGCACATCAGATGTAGAAAACAAATGCTACATTTTTATTTGTGGAAATTAACCCTACTTAGTAATCAATGGGTTTAAGATGATATCATTGGCAAAGATGAAGGCTTCGGATTCCTCCAAACTGTACCACAAGACAGACAACCTTGACTGACGTAACATAGTTACTCCATGTTTTCTCTCCCCCTTTGGCAATGTTTGGAGGATTCAGTAGCTTTGTTGTATCTGCTAACAACATCTTTCCCCCTCAATGACCAACCCTCTCATGCATGGTTGACTCGTATGCACCTTGTATCGAGCACTTCACGTTTCGACAGCTTCGTGAAATGGGGCCTCCCAATTCCTCCTGACTGTGCCAATGAACAGACTTGGGTATTTCAGTTTTGGAGGACATTTATTTGCAGCCGAGTTTGGATCCTGCCCCCAATAAGTTAATAAATAAGAATATATACTGTAGTGTTTGTTATTACTAGTGTTGAATCCTGTATTGTACATTTAGGGGCTTGTGATGTAGTATGCATATTAAGTTACTGTAGTGTTGCCAAGAAATGTACACTACTGAATCTAATCTTTATGTCTGCTTTATGACACAGGTTGGATCGATCATGTTTGAGGTATACAGTACAGTACTAAGAAGCACGTGAGTGTCCCCCACACAGAAGAGGGTCAGCATTATCATTAGTATTATTGGTCGATGTCTGCAACCCATGACTCCTATACAGTATACAGTTTATACAGTTACTGCTTTACACATCAAGGTACACAGAATAATATGTAGTCCAGTAGATTACAACAACTGGAGATCAAGTACAATATATAATATTTATCAGTCCACTTAGTATGAGATCTATACAGTACAGTGGTCTATTTTACAATAGCTAAAGTTAAATATCCACAGCCAATATTTTAAGGACTACTGTTACTGTTCAGAGGTGGTCAGCTACAGATAAGAAGTCAGGCATCTGTCCATCAGATGTAAATTAAACTACATCAGCTGTGAATATCTACCTCCAGTTGCCGAAAAACAGACAACGGTAGTATTACATGAATCACTTTTGTTTCTTCCTCAAGCAGAACATTCAACCACACTGTGATGAGTGAGCAACATGGCAAAGGTACAAAGTCAAGCAGGGAAAGAGTTTAGGTTTACAGTCTGTCTGTCTGTCCTTTCCATCTGAGGGTAAAAACTCCACAACTGATATCATACTGTACAAGGGAGCTGTGATTGGTTGAAGGAAGGGGTTAGGAGTCATGTATGAGGTAATCAGACACACGTACAATGGAGGCCCCTGTGATACCAGCTGTGGACTATTAACTATCAGGAGGAACGAGACAGATTACATATAGGCTGAGGTGTGCCGAGGCGTGTGTACATTTAAGACAAGCAAATGAAACACAAGGTCTGGGTAAAATATAAAAGTATCTGTCAGTTGGGTGTCCAAAGGTCATCAAGGTAATGAATGGTACAGTACAGTACTGTACTGTACTGTACTGTACTTCCATCATCATCTTGGGAGGAAAAAAGTTTATGTTTCATCCATAATGTTTTAACAAGTTTCAAATTAAACTGAGACAGATACTTCTTATCTCTACCCAGTGTACTATGTATGCATTATTCAAAAGACAATATTCTATGTCTTTGAACACCGGAAAAAGTTGATATAAACACCAAGGTCTGCGGTCCTTCTATTATAAAGCCACATTTTTTCCTAAACATTCGGGGCAGCAACAGAGGCGAAGTAAAATCACGGCCATTTTTCTACACAAGCACAGCGGTTGTTCTCATTCTTGTTCGTTGAATAACTTTGGGATTACATTAAAAAAAACAAATCCACGGCTATTCTAATCCTAGTTCAAAGAATAACTTTCAGGTCGTGACTGAGGTACAAAAGCCATCTGTAATCTGACCTGAGGAATTGCTTTGGGTTGCGGTCAGATGCTCCGAATGTTTATGAAAAACTGGCGATTAGGAAACATGACACATGTAAGCACAACAGGACACAAGATACACATGTTTTGGCACACTTAACATCCAACCAGGTGACTTGAGTGCAACAACAGCACTGCCTGCAACCATAGCTGCCCACCAACTCTTTTCTTTCTGTAATTTCTCCATACATTCTTCTCTCTCTCTCTCTCTCTCTCTCTCTCCTCCTTTTTCTTTGTTTTCTCCCTTTGCTGTCCTCTCAATTTTCTTCCTCCTTTCCTCTCACTTCTCATCCATGGTATAAGCCTCTTTGATATTAGCTGTGTGTGGGCATCTACCATCAGCAAAATGAACCAGAATATATTATACATATCAACCATTGAATCTATCATAACTTAGGTAATACTGTACTAGGAAAAATATAAAATATCTACTGTACTTCAGGCCACAATCAACAAAAGTCACAAGTTACGATTTGATGAGGACAATGCCTGATATGATGCTTCCAAGTAACTTTAGTGTCAATTGAGTGATACAGAATTATCAAGTCATCATCACTACTAGGCCCATGACACTTCTTGGATATGGCCTTCAACACACTCAGAGTTCTGTTAAAAGTGTAGTACTGTACAGTAGCCTACATGACTAAAGACTTTCATGGACCTAATATATTTTCCAATTTCTACAAACAGTGAGCAGATCAAGGAGAAATAATCTTAACAATGAAAATTCGCTGGTCGAGTGTCGTTTGCTAGTAAGTTAAATTGGCCTGTTTATGGAAGGTCACTTATTGCCAGTCTGGGCTCGTATAACATTACTTAATCATTCCACAATCAGGGGATCATACATTTTTGGTACATTAGAGTACCTTGATTCCTCCAAAGTATGCTATGAAACAGGACCAGGTTAACACAAAATACTGGTGCCTGTTGCTTGGAATAGTTTGGAGAAATCAGTTGCTCCAGATTTACCAACACTGTACTACCCCCTTTACTCGACTCATAAGTCCTGCCTCCCATAGCTAACTGGACATGTATATTCTGCCCTTGTAGCTCTCCTGGCTTGTAATATCTCCCTTTCTACTACTGTACCTGGTTGGTTTACAAAATTGTGCTCTTAAACAGTCGGTTAATGTTGCTCTGCATTTAGCCGACTGGTCAAGATACTGTACTGTATGTCTACAATCAACCACCAGGCTTGAAGAAAAGTAAAAGTTAGCTATTGGATTGAGGCATAAGAATTGAGTAAGTATGGAAAGACAATACACAGAATGAATACATGAATGCCATTTGAGGAAAACTGATTGAAAAAGGGAAGAAAGAATATTGTGCTAGACCATAATGAACCTATACCACAAGAGAAGGAGACAGAGAATAGGGACAGCAAGTACAAAGGAAAAAGAAGGTATAGAGGAACAGCTGCATAGAGGAGCATTGCCCCATTCATGGACAAGCTTTGACTGACAGCAACTCACTACAGTACAGTATTGGTTTCTCAAGTACCACAATGTTTAAAATGAAGGTTCGTCAAATGGCAATTCATTAATCACATTTTGCATTATCAAGCTTCACAGTGGTGTTTGTAGCTTGAACGACCTTCATCAGAACCAACTGTACTCAAGGCAATGTAGTATATATATTCTCAGGAATAAAATGAGCAATATTTTATTTAATTTTGAGTTTCCTACTACAGGTATAAGTGAATTTTGATGAAGCCAAGAATATTCTACTTATTTTAAAAAACAAGATATAATTTTGAGTATCCATAAAAATATATGTTGTGATATTCTAATAACAATATTGTACTAATTTCATGATTTCTATATAAACTATAAAACATCTCCTGGTCACATCAACACTTGCTGTATTAATTATGATTTATTTTTTAATACCTTTTTTAACAATTTCTATTTGTACGGATTGCAAAAACGAACAACTAATTTCTATAACTTAAACTACTCATATCAACATTAAGGGGAAAGTACAGTGTTGTTGGTAAGTGCAGAACAACTGATTCATCCAGACTATTCCAAGCAACAGGTTACCAATACTTTTGTTATTATGGTCCTGTTCCCTAGCATACTTTGGAGGAATCAAGGCACTCTAATGAAACAAAAATGTGCTATCCCCTTAACCCTTCCAGACCTGGTTGGTGCACATGAGGAAACAATCACACTATGTTGCAGATAAGAACAACACAACAACAACTCATCAACCAAAGAGTTAGTCTATCACACTAGCACATATTATTAATCTCATCCATGAAGCCTACCTACTTCTGAGGTTGGAACATAAACAAAAATTAATAAAATTCCACCGTCCTTTATCTTCCATACTTGTAATCTGTTTGATCCGTTCAGATTGGCGGGTGTTCGTTCAATCCTTGGAGCACAAGATGGAGGATGGAAGAAATCCTTAGCTTGATCAGAGGACAGTGGAATGAAGAGGAAGACAATGTGACATGAAGAAAAAGGAGATAGAGAGGAAGTACACCAAGCCCAATGGAAATACAGTACAGTACAATAGAAAGAAATCGACTACAGTAGAAATAAAAAGAAAAAAGGAGTGGCTCGGGTCTGTAGGGGGCGCTAAAATGGAGGACAGTGGAAAATGTGATATCTGCTCAACACTGGAATGTATATAAGCTGCTTTTAATGTTGACACAAACAAGGTACAGTAGACTATTGACATAACATAAACTTGTATCTCATAACCACCACTCCACTCTACACTCGGTTCTTTATTAGACTCCCAAATGTTTGTTACTCAGCCTTTTGTGATTCATAACCATTAAAGAGTAACTGATCTAATGGTCCTGTGTTATGGGAGTCATCAGTTGTCAGTGAAGTGGGAATGATCAAAGAGATAATGAATGTCTTGACCGGAAAGAAATCAATCCTGGCACCATAACAGACAAGGTCACATGGTACCAGAGAAAGAGCAAAGATTTGATTTGAGGATGAAAAATGACTGCCCTTGACCTGGAAGACCTTGTAGGACATGGCAGAAGGTGGTAGAGAGGTGGGACAGCAAACACGATGGGAAGGAGATAGAGAAGGAGAAGAGGTATAGGGATGGCAAGCTATGAAAGAACAGAGAAAGAATGAATACTGAAGTGATGATAGTGAATGAAGCAATAGGTGGAAAAGGGGGGATGATTTGTTTGTTGGCAGCTTTTACTGAAACACACACACACACACTTCACTCAACATTTGTGGAAGTAACATGGTAAGGGAGTCTGGACAATTTGTGTTCTATTGTAAAGAGTTGATGTAGGCCTACACTTGCACTCATTATTCACTGGACACTCAGAGATATCTGGAGTATATATTTGACAAGACAAAGTAAGAGTGTATGAATAAAGTAACATGGAAGCTATTTTATTTAACACTTGTGTAAATATGGTTGCTTCCTGTTGGGGAACTGAGGAGTGAGACACCATCAACACTACCGATTGGCTGAATGAAGGATCTAAAACTTTCACCACTGCAAACAAGTCAAGATTGCCAAATGTCCCCAGAAATGCTTTGGCAATAATGAATGCAACTAAGTACACTTTTTGAAAATAAACAGTCATCATTTTCCACAGACATGGAGAGCGGGGGAAAGAGAGAGAAAGTGAGAGAGAGAGAGAAAACTTCCATTCCATTGACTTATTTTCCAAGTGCTGTATCCTCACCCCATCACCAACACCATCTCTGCGAGGCTCTTATCACGTCACATACAGAAAATACAATTTGTAGTAATAACGCAACAATCTGCGTCAGGAGTTCAAGGTGCAAACAAAAAAGTATTTTGTTTTTTTTCTGCTTAATGTTCCACCTTTTTGGTCACAATTTACCACAACACAAATGATTACTGGAAATGCTTTTTACCATCTTAAAAAATATTTCTTTCACTTGCCAAGGTGTAAACAATGATTGGACTCTAAACAATTTATTTATCTTTCTGAGTCTATATTTAACTTCAATTTTGTTTGATTTGCCTTCCATAACCAATATATTTTTTTGAGAAGAGAATTATCCAACATTCGTTCAGAGCAGAAAGGTGCTATGTATTTAATATACAATTCTATTATACATGTTTTGAGCATGAAGATAGTAGAGCTGCCATCTTCTTGCCAATGATTAAAGAGGGTTAAGATTTTATTGGTGAATTAGAAGCTACCAATTCCTCCAAACAGTGCCACGAAACAGACTTCCTAACCTGAGGTAGTCTTTTTATATATATACTTTTTTTTCTTATGGAAGTGTACAGTTAGGGTGAATCAATAGCCTCCAATTAACCAACCAAAAATTAAGGAGTTCAATCACTCCTTTCAGAAAAAAGTCTTCATTCATGGGATGCCGAGGCTCAGGAAGAGTAAACTCCCAAACCAATGGATACGGTAAAGAGAAGACGATGATAATGATGATAATGATGATGATGATGATGATGATGATGATGATGATGATGATAATGATGATGCTCCTTCTACTCTGAACTCTTGTGTCAGGTGGCACGGGGAGGCATGGATGGACGCGGGGTGGTGGCGGCTGCTACAGTGATGGCGGCTGCGGCGGCTGCAGCAGCGGCTGGAGGTGGCTGGGCAGGGAAGGAGGAAGCAGAAACAGAAGCAGTGGCAGCAGCAGCGGCGGCGGCAGCGGCAGGAGGGGCGCTGAAGCCGAGGGGAGGCGAAGGGAAGGTGGGGGATGTCGGTGTGGTGGGGGACATGGTGGCAGATTTTGTCTTCTTCTCTTTCACAGCCGGTGGAACGTTTTCATAGATCTGCTTCGGAAGTTCATCAGGAGGCCTGCGTGAGGAAGGAGAGTAAAGTCACTAATATAATCACAACAAAAATTAATATTGTAGTTACATAATTAAAAAAAAAAAGGTACGCAAGCCACTTCGTTTGTAAACTATTTCATGGAATAAAGTACAGTCATCTCTCCACTGATACCATGCTATTACAGTACTGTATTTACTAAGATAATTAGTTGCCAGAAATTGTTTGTGGCAATAATCTTAGTCAAAATCAAGAGACTTACACATAAATACAAGACTACTAATCCCACAGGCCTTTCAAATGAATCCCATTACTGTATAAGGCTTAAAAATAAAAAAAATAATTACATAACCTCAAACCCAAATATTGTACAGTACATGTTTAAGTTACTCGCCCAATGTTTCGTAATTTGGGTTCCTTAATATTCTGACAAAACAACTTGGAATTAGGCATTGTTGTCCAGTAAGTGAGCAAATACACAGACACTGTTCTAAAACTATACCAAAGGAACCAATAAAAGATTACTATTATGTCAGGAAAATATAGTTCAAGTCCTTTGTATATCAGTGTCACTTTTAGCATTTTATTCTATAACTCATTACTGAGCACTTGATTCTACCAGAGTACATGTACAGCTATTAACAGACACTAAAGGTTGAAAAGTATACTGTATCACATTCAAATTTTTCTGAGCAGTGTCATTTTATAATTTCCATCATATAGCAGTGTCATTTTATTATTTCCATTATGATTAACTATAGATATACAGTATTGTACTTATTGAATTGAGGATACACTAATGACACTCAGAGGGTGATGTATGATATGATATACTGTAGTACCGAACTTGCTTTAAAAAATTACTAATCTCAGAACTACATTACAGTACTGTATATAGACTGTACAGTACTTCATTTCTTTCCATCCTGGTGAAAATGTACTGCCTCCCTCATTTCATTTTTTGGCTTTATGGGTAAATGTAATACAAATCTAAGACAAACTAGATTAAAAGTATACAAAATTAGGTACAGTCCTGTAATTATATATAGCTTATATACATTGTAATATACACATGACTTGTATACTGTACAAGGTCATATTACTTAGATGGAATCGGTGTATTTTTGCCAGGATAAAAAATGCACTCTCATGGCACTCAAAGGATTAATAGGTACAGTATGTATGTATATACAGTATGTAGGTGATGCCTGATTTTATAGAGTACTCCCTGAAAAAAATATTAATCTCAGAGCCTTTATCCTAAATATTCAGGTGCACTAATCATCGTCATATCTAAATATGGAGTTACAGTATGTCAATTTTATTCTAAAGTCATACTATTTCTCTGACTGGTGGTAAATGTTCAACGTGGATATCATTAGATCTTTACACAATAATCGTATCAGTTATTGCCTGAGAATCAATGTCAATATTAGTTAGTTTTGTGAAGTTGACTCCGGATATTTACCCTCAGTTGGGAAAAAAAATAAACTAAAGATATAATGCATCTTTTATACATTGTTATAACTCCGGCCTGTAACATCAATGAGAACCATATTAATTTTAGGATTATGTGTTTTATTTAGATAAAATAATTATCAGCTGGAATGTATTACTGACTTATATTCAACATCAACATAAGCAATCATGATACTGGATGAATAATGTTATAAGAAAACAAATATCTTATCTCCTCATGCAAGGGTGATTCACATTAACCTTCTCATGCATGGATAAGTTCCATTTTGCTACGGATTCAAACTACTTTAATGACTGCTGACGATCTTACACATTTTAAACAACAATTGTAATAATAATAAAACTACTGCTACTAATAATACTGTACTACTACTGTACTACCACCACTACTACTATTACTACTACTACTACTACTACTAATAATAATAATAATAACAAAAGTATTGGTAATGATAATAAGCATTACCCAAATACTGTATCATAATTAATAAACTATTACATATTACTGTACTGTACAATCATTGGACCGTATTACAAACAATAAGGGTAACAGTGTGCCATGCATGAGAAGGTTAATGAGTCACCTTCAGATACAGTAGTTCAAAAACATATCACACTGAGGACACAACCATAACAATGCAAAATGTACAAAAATCATACTTTTAATTTCATACAAGCAATTCTCACGATACAGTGTCCACGAATAGGTTTATGCACACGCACGCACACACACACACAGAATACAAAAATACCCACCTCAGTGTACTGCAGGGTCACACTGAACATAACATACACCAACTGTTCCGACATGTAAAAGTCTAATATCTTCATGTCAGACCACTAAGATCGTGTGTGTTATATTATTTTCCTCATATTAACCTACGTATACTGCATTCCACTATAATAGCTTGTATGTATGTGTTTGTCACCCTTCATTTCCCGTGGGTCAGTACTTCTTCATAATGGATTTTGTTACACACAGCAGACTACAGAAATGAGAGTGTCTTGTTTTGGTTAGTACTAAAACATTTTACCAAGGACATGGCTGTTTAATTTTTTATCATAAGATTACGAAGCTTAGTCCAGATACAGCATTACATGAAAACAGGAACACACTGTTGAATTGTGGGCTTTCTAGAGTAACTTTATGCTCTTCAAACAGTCCTGAAACAAAATCTTAGCCCACTGAATCTACCAGGCAAATAGAAGAATCATTCACAAAAATATTACAACCTAATCATTCATAAATTACAAAACACTACTGTAATAACTTATCTGAATGATTACATAAATAAGGTACCGTACTATACTGTCTTGACTAACTTCTCATGTAGATTCAATACATGTTTGGTTCACAGGCCCCTTGGATGGAGGCATAAACATAAAATCACTCAGGTAAAAGATTAATATAAATAAGTATCAAGAGTGGTAACCGACAGTTAATTGTTTATGTCTTAAATCATATACAGTACATATATATAACTGGACAAATGACAAATTATTTTAAAAGTCTCATGAAAACCCCCATCATACAGGGGATAAGAAGAGTACTGTAATGCACATCTGAAACATCTATATATTTGTCAACCTTAATTTGATTAGAAGGACAACAAAACAAGAGAATCTACACTACAGCTTCAACCATTAACAGGCAGCAGGCAATCATAAGTCACATTATTTCCTATAAACATTGTACAGTAGTCGATTCACTATATCTGTGCCAGACTTTACCGAGTTGATTCAGTCGTTACAACAAATGGAACTTCATTAGAATTTTTACCACTGCCAACAGATTTGTGTCAAAAAAGTTACTTATTACTGTATATGTGATGCAGTGGAAATATTTCACTTTTCAACCATTAGTTTTACTGATGAACTGTATAATAAAAATAATTCTTGGCACAATTAAAATAATAAATGGACTTTTTTTTTATACTGTTACAGAACTACCCAAGTAACACAAGACAACACAAGACATCATAGCACTGACACCAAACATGCTTCAGTCATGTGGTTGCTGAATTTTATTAGTAGCAGACACTTCATAAATAGTCAGTAGAGCTCAAAAGTCTAAAGAAAAATGACATGAGTCTCAGTCCACAGTCTCAGCCCACCCAGTATAGATGATGAGGAGCCAACACAATGTTTTGTATTGATACAGGAGATACCTTCGGGCATTTTCTATATACACTCTGTACAGTACTAGCCCAGATCATCACCAAAGTTTACATTTGTATATTGGCAATCTGTTCAGAGCATTTTTGAGTTGAAGTGGTAAGTGTTGGCAAATATGTATAGAATGAGTTGGGGTTTTCTGGCTATTACTTTTTCCCCTTGTGGTGAGATGGGATCTTGCAGTGAATTAAACAATGGCTGCTGAGATTGTCTTAATTAGTAATCCAATGTACAAAGAGGAAATTTTGAGTCAAGGCTACTGTGTTCCTTTGCTGTGGTGTTTCAATATTTGTTGCTTCAACCTTTGAGCCAATTATTCTGGAATACATAGAGAATAATCCAGGTGATGCCATAATGTCTGTTTTTCTGTCTACTGATGATATTGTAAACAGTAACTACAATTAGCCAAGTCACAAATGAGCCAAAAAGTTACTAGGATTAGAAGCATTTGTGACTCTTGGTTGTCGATCATTAACATCTGCCCCATATAAAAGAGAGCAAGTACAAGTACTTACTGTAATTACACATCACAATTGTGTGGGCAGATGGACAGTCACCTTCACCAGAACTAAACAGCAGATTTTTAATTTGGGCATGAGTAATACCTCAGCATGTCCCTAGAATCCCCTGGTTGGCCCCTATGTAACTAGGAGCTTAATCAGGGGAAATTTATGGTCTAAGTTACAGCAATGACCGGGGTGTTGGCTCCACAAACTTTGTCAGCATCTAGTTATACATTTTCTTAAATTAGGCCTTAAGTGTTACTGTAACATACTAAGTGGGACAGATATTGTGGACTGTAGCTGTACCCCTTCCCACCAATCTTGACTGGATATGACAAGCAAGGAGTGGACATAACTGGGGTTGGATGCAATGCAGCCCTAACCTCCCCCTCCCATCCCCTCCCACTGAGAGAATGAACCACATACAAGATGGGTCATGAGGAAAACACTGACAATGACCAGCAGGACTTCCATGTAGCATATAAAAGGTCATCTCACCAGTCATTGTCAGTGCCAAGCCCATGACACATCCTGTACACAACCCACAGTCACACACATAATATTGGGTGCTAAAACTATGACATGATAAAGGTGAAAGTTAGTTGCTCCAACCTTGGACCTGGGAGTGATTGAGTGTCTCCGTCGACTAGTGGGTTGACAAAAATGCACATAATCATTAAAAATATGTCATAAACTATTAATATTATTGGCTGTTATGGGGAATGCATATTTATTATTAGTAATACCATTACCAGAATGTTATGCAAAAATACAATTTAATGATATACAGTAAATGCTAGTTATGTCTTTCTTAATTACATGACTTATTATAAAAGCAAGAGCTGTCAAGCACCTCAGCCTCTGCAGTAAGTGCACAATTATAGACAGCCTCTACTTATGGCAGCCACAGTCATGTAGTGTGAGTTATGCACAGATGTAGTTCTACACAATTAATAGTAATGCAATACATTATACTGTGCCATGATTTTTGCACCTGATAATAAATGTCAACTTTTTATATTATAAAGGTCACTGACAAAAAGTTAGGTGCCAGCAGCCAATCATATGTAAAGTAATGATGACAGCTGTGGACATTTATGGTCAGGTACAGAAATAAGAAATACAGGATAAAATGCTTCAAAATGATTCAATGATATGCTATACAGTATACATATGGAACTGTAACTTTGTATGTACAGTATATGCTGTAATTATATACCATACTGTAATTATATGCCAATGACTGAAACTGTGTAGTATTGTAATTGTTTTAATTAAATTGCCTCATAAATATGATGAATATGGTTTCTGAATAATAATAAAGATAATGACTGGAAAGTGTTGAAGAGGAACAAAACAAATTGAAATGACTGTGAAACTGGTGGTGTGTGTATGCAAAGTACCCATAATTATTCATTATCATTTTGAAGTACATACTGTGTTCCCAATCTATAGTCTGTTTTTCTTGTCCAATTGTAAACATCCACAGCTAATACTACAAAGGATAATCATAACTGGATGAAACTAGTCTCCTACTGAGAGTAAGGCTTCAACCAACCAGAAACTTCTACAGTATAACAAAAGCTGTGGACAAATACAATAACACTCTCTGAGCAACAAAACAGACTACACAACAATACCTAATTAATCTGTTGAGCTGCAATGCTGGGGGCTATCTACAGAAGAGCTGTGTGTATATCTAACTACTGTACTCAACATGTGTGACTTTACTGGCAGAATTGCAGCTCTAACTATTTATTTAATTTGTAAAGCCACAATGATACGTTGGCAAGTACAGTACCTACAGTATGAGTGAGTCTGGACCATGAGAAAGAGATACATAGTGAGGGATACAGGAGGCTTTTGTCCATATTCCGAGACATCTTTGGGGAGTGAGTAGCAGATAAAGGAATGAGAAGAGTGAGGAATGAGAGGCAGGACACTACCATACAAAGGTTGGAGACTTTAATATCTCCTCACACTGAACAACACAATCATACTTCTCATCCCATACTTTCCCTGAAAATATCTCAGACTACAGATATTAGACTGAAGATCCCTAAGTAGAAAAACTCACAATGGCAGACCAAAGGTTTACTCAAAATACAAATGCTGTACCACTACAAACTTTTCTTCTGTCATTACGAGTTTTCTACTTGTGTTCTGATGTGGTGTTTTTCCATTCATCTTGAAGCTCCATGTTTCTCTTTCCATTCAGTATTCTTGTCCCACATCTTATATTTTTCCTTGTTTGATTAATGAAAATTTTAGCCCAATGTTTTGAGTCTTAATGAAAATGTTGCTTGAAAATTTCCTTGGAACGTAGACAACATGCAATTTTGCTTACTTTGTTCACTTCCAGTTAACACATCAGCTACTTATTATGTAATTTTCAAGTAACTAAATACAATATGAAGATTCTCACCACTCAACCCAATGATTTGAATAATGCTTAAGGAAAGGTGTGGGTCAAGAATACAACAGCTCATCATCATAATCAAGAGAAGAAAATGTTGACTCTATCTACAATACTCAACTATGATATACAACTTTACTGGTGGTGCTTCATCATCCAATACTGAACTAAGACTTTTATGCTACATTTCACACAGCATCATCATCATCATCATCCTCTACTCTACTAGCAGTACTGTACCTAGCCTACAAATTATGTATTCAACCCAAAGCTAACAATTTCAAATGTTTACTCTGCAAATTATTTATGTAGAACCAACTTACCAATTTCAATTATTTAATGAACAAATTAATAAAGTGAATCCAAACCTATCAATTTTGAATGTGTACTACTGTAGATAAATTATTTATGTGACAACAAACCTGATATTTTAAATTGTTTACTGTTTTATACTAATTAAGTTGAGATTGGAGTTGTATTGACTCAAGATGCATCTTTATTATTTCATTGATTACCACATTTTTTACTTATTATACTTTGTATTATATATTGTAAATATTCATCTCTCTTTTTATTTAACTTTATCTTCATAAGGTAAGACACACTCACATACTATATAAGTAAATAATGAAGTATGAAGGGGCTTGTGATGTCAGCAAATTATGGGCTCCTGATTCCTTGAAACTGTGCCTTAAATCAGACCTCCCATAGACCTGTACTAAAGTTTCCCTGATTCTTGTCACAGCTCAGTAGGAATCAATAGTAATCTCCAATACAATGATATATCCTTTAGCTGTTATGTTTTCAGTTCAGTTTCAATATTGCCTATCTACAGGAACTCTATTTCAATATTCAATTACAGTATATACATTGGGCATAATTTGTTCCATGAAGATCTTTTACGTATGGATAATTATTATCTAACTGTTTTGAGGTTAAATCTATAAACCTTTATGATATGCTGTACATCAATTTTATATGGTGAATAAGAAATCATGGATTAGTACACAACATTGGCAAAACTGTATTGCATGTTATTAGTACAAAATTTGTTATGATTAATTAACTTTAGCGTTACTGCAGCAATTCATTATTCTTGACCATCAGCCTGGAGAGTGACTTTTCAACAAAATATAAGTACTGCCTCTTCCCTCCAAAATTTTTCAGGGGTTAAGTATTTGTTGGTGAACTGGTGACTAACGAAACATCCAAACTCTATCAGGAAACAGAACACTCCCACTGAGATTATTGTTTCCTTTCATTGTTTGGAGGAAATCCTGACAATACAATATCATAACTGTCCTACTTTGAGTTTAAATTTTGTACTATATATTAAGCAGAAAGTTGAAATTATTACTCTAGTTTTGCTCTCCCGAAAACAAATAAATAGCCGAGTGATATACAGTATAGGTTCAACAACGCTAAAGAAATCTGTTAAACAACATTAGCACCATAATCCTGTGAGAATTCTACTACTACAATTATCATCTACCACCAACATCCATCCATCCATCCATTCATTACCTTGGCAGATGGTTTTCGGACTGCGTCTTGGGCAGGGTGGCGGTGGACATGGGTCGCTTGGGGTCGCGTGGGGTGGGGGAGGGGGTGGTGGGGAGGGAGATGGTGGAGCGGGAGAGGGACTTGCCCATCTCAATCCCTCCGGCTGCCTCACTGCTGTACTTAATGTTGGTGTACTCGCGGCCCAGCTGCCGGCAACTCTGTTCGGCCGAGATGCGCTGCTGTACCGTCTCTATGTGATGTTGGACGGCCAGGTACACAAACTTGTACTGGGCCTCCGTCTGGACCATTCCTGACCGCTGGGACCTGACCATCTGTATCGTTCGCTGGATGTCAATCTCGCAGTCAAGACCTGAAACAAATGTGTTGTGCTATTAATTGCTCTGTTTATGGCTCATTCATAACACAGTTTATGCACCTTGTTAAGGATGTTGGCAGCTTTCAGAAAATATGTTATTGATGATAAATAGGAGCATCAGATTCCTCCAAACTATGTTCTTCAGCACTTTCTGTAAGGAATATTGTAGTAACCTTTAAATTAGTATTGTACTGTACCATCAACAATTATCTATCAATAATCTTTATACCAACCAACTAACCAATCAATCAATTACTGAGCCTCATCCATTTCAACTCCTACTGGAGAAATCACACTTGGGTGACCATAATGAACTTGATCAAACTCCAACATTAGTTGACGAAAAGGATTTATTCGAGTAGTTTCATCAATTAATGTGAGTCTGGATAAGTACTTCAACTCACCTTGTCTCTTTATCTGGTCTAGTATCATGTCAACGACTATGAAGGTGCCAGTGCGTCCAATACCAGCTGAGCAGTGAACAACAATGGGTCCGGCCGAGGGGATGTCTTCCTGCCGTTTGTTGACGTCGTGTAGGAAGTTGAGCACACACCCGGGATCCGACGGAACACCATGGTCAGGCCAGGCCTGGTTGGATGAGGGGAGGGATGATTATTACGTACCCTAGCTAGCTAAACTAAGGGAGGAGGTAAGAGTAGATTTCTAAATATTTAAAAACATGTAGGGGAAGTATCATCCATACAACACTAGACATGGTGGCAGTGTAAAACTGAGGTACAGAAAACAAATATTTAGGATGCATATAAACACTTTCTTTTTTAATATAAACTCATTAAAAATAATTAATATTAGTAAAGACTGTAACTGAGCAATTAATAAAGGTACAGTACTAATACAGCTGTACAGTACTTACAGTGAAATGATAGTGGTATATTTTTCTCTCTGTGAGGTCGTCCTTTGCAACGAGGAACTCCCGCAGAATGTAGTCATTATTTGAGCTGTCTGACACGTGGCGAATTGTGATGCGACCATATTCTTTGGTAGTGTTGTCTTCAGGCCAGTAACGTCCACATTTATTCTAAAATCATGGGAAAATTGACATTAACTCTAAATTGCTTGATTGATATTAGGTGTCACAACAGTGAGGTCATATAGTGCCTGAAGAAGAAGGTGAATGAGGAGAGGTGGGATCAGAGGACTTTCCTTGAAGGGAAGCATTCCTCATATCTATCAGTGAAATATCATATACTGTATAACACAGTGTACTGTCTCTGTAATAAATACATATACAATGAAGCATTCACTCATCAAACTTTACTGAAAGAGAAGATTAGCAATGTTAGTTGGGCTATACAGCTGTGGAGGTAAATAAATATTTCTTAAATAATTTGAGCAATTAAAATTTTAGACACTCAAAATACTGAAATATACAAAACTCAGTTACCTGGACCTTTCCATCCCTTTCTGCTAACAATTAAAGAGTCTAAGTCACTTAATAACAATAAACTTTACCTTGCCTCTTTCTGTCTCTTTGGTTGTCATTACAATAACTCTGGTTTTCTCCTGCCAGACCATCCACCAGAAGTCAGCACTTGTTGAGGGAAGACAGCCCTGGGTGGCAATGTAAGTCTTGGCATCCGGCCCCATGTCTTCCTCACTCTGAACAACAAAACAATACAATACACACTTAAATACCACTAATATTCAAATACTGTACCACTAATTCATTTTCCTGCCAGGCAACAGAGGCAATATGGCACTATAAATTGAACAACAACAACGAATGATACAAAAAGGAAGGGTGAAAGTGCTGCCATTATCTTATAGTAACATAAAAATAAAAGAAATAAATGTCAACTTACAGATATTAGATTAGCATTTATATAATCGGAACCCGGAATGCCTGGGTCAGTGTCCAGGAGAATAACCCGGGTGTGGTCGAAGGGCAAGATATTTTTATAGCGGTTCTTGCTGCGGTTCTCTGGCTTCTGTCCTTCCTTGCGTGAGTAGAGCTGCTTGCATTCCTGTTGTTGCAGAGACTCAAACTCCTCCCAGAACCCAGCCTTCCCCATGGTCAGTCCCTGGTGCTCCTTCTGTTGGCATGTGATGGTCTTCATTCATAACGAGATAATGTACCAATGGCCTAATAAGTTTGTTGTGGTCACTCGAGGGATAACATCATACTGTACTTATGTGATATTACTGTACTGTATGTTACAATACTATATATTATTTTTTGGCAAATGTTCATTATTGGCTCGTATCTTAAGTCATTCTATTTTACAGTACTGAATAAATACTTTACTAAAGGTACTGTAATTTAAATTGTTAGTTTGCATTTTTCTTACTTTATCTCCCTGGTTGATAGTAAGTATCTACAGTCATCATTGTAAAGCCAGTCATATACAACCTATTTATATCAGCTGTGGATGTTCACTCATAAGCAGAAAAATATAGTCAGTAACAATATGTACACTGTTACCATGCAGAAGATGAATACAATAATAACAATAATAAGGGGTGTACTAACACTCACTGAGAGCTCTCGGACTCTACTATCAATTCCCCTGGCGTTGATCCGTGTTGCATTGAAGGGCATCTTGAGGGGGACCACAGTGCCTGACTGCTCCACCATGGGGTTGCGGCGGTAGTGTTCCACCAGCTCACTCAGGGTGTCAAACCGTCGACCGCCACCAACGTCATATTTGTTTTCCTATAAAATATCAGTTCATTAATAAACTTGTACTACAGAGTTGTTCTTTTTCTACTAAAGCTTGAACAATATACACAAAGAGGCAGTATCATGTATCCTCTATTTTGGTCTAGTTTTAGGCATTGTAATGGCTATGTTATGGTTGATGGAATATACTAAGCATCTTCTGCCCAGGGGGGGTAGGACTTTACACTCTGTGAATACTAGCCAACCCCCACAGAGCTAGAATAAAGATTGTTGTAAGATCTGGTCACACTCTAGTGGATTTAAAGAGATCTGCCCACAAGATTAAAAATCCACGTGAGGTGTACAGTACACTACAACTGGTGGCTTTTTTTTTTTCGTACATGGGTGGAATGATATTTTACAATCTAATACACCAGTGCTGTGCTTTATAGGAATGAATCTGGAAAATGTTTGCATGAATAAAAAAACACCCACCGACACACACAAGTTACAAAAGTTTTCCATTTTACATATCCCCTTCTCTGAACAGGAAATTGGTGCTGATACTAATGATAAGAATGATGATGTAATATGACAAATATCTTATCTCACATAATAATCATCTCTGAGTCTCCAGACTGTGGCATTCCGAGGCGTCGTACTCACCACACATCTAATCATGACATGTGTGACTTTGTCGTCGGTGCGGACAGACAACACGTAGTCGCCGGGTTTGCTCTGGGACTCACGAACCAGGAAGCTGCCATTCTTACCCTTCTCCAGTATGAGTTTCTCTGCTTCCCGACCAGAGAGGTGGCCATGGAACCATCTACAAGGAGAATTGAAAAAAATGATTGAGTTTGATTATGCATTTAAAAAAGACTTGTAAGGATAAAATAGATTCACATAATTCAAATGCTTTCAGAAATTAATTGTTCAATTATTGTTTTACCCATTTTCTCAACAAATTACACTCAAGGCGATAGAAAATGTATTAATTAATATGTATTGAAAACAATATCCTGTACTGTAAATATAAAAATATGAAATATGTGAAAGAATTCTCGGAAATAAAGGAGAACAAATATTTAACCAAAGTTTCCTTAGAGCAAATAAATACAACTAAAGTACTGGACGCCCTCACCTCTCAGTAGTGGGGTCGGCACAGTTGAGGGGGAACTTGAGCTCAATGACTTCTCCATTCTTTTCCCTGAGTTGGCCCTGGTTCTCCATATAGTACTGGACCAACTCAGCCAGTGTGGCAAACTTCTCACCTCCATACAGGTCGTAGAAGTCACCCATGTTCTGGATCTTGATGTGTGTCACCTCTCCATTCCGTCTGAGGACACAATATTTAGTTGAGGTTTGTTGTCGTTCTTTCTGCCTGATGGTATATTCATTGATGTATAAACACTATACAGTATTATTATTATCTAAACTTACTCCTCATTCTATTTGATTTATATGCAGGACATACAAGTACTGCATATCATTTATATAGACTTCAATCAATTGTTCCACTTTGTAAACTGACTTTCAATTCCGTCTGCAATGAAATACTGTACAAAAATGAAATATGAATATTGTACAGTACATTACTATCATCATCCATTATGACCATTATTATCTTCTATGCTCTACTTAAAGCTATGGAGGGTTACAGAACAAGGGGAACTCCAGTATACAGTAGCGATACAATAACATTACCGGTACAGTGTATCACAATTGGATTTTCCCATTCAGTCAGAGTGAGAGATTATGTATCCTATAGGTCACTGTGTTGTAAACTAAGGTGTGATATTCTCTACTCCTTGTCTCTGGGCAATATACTAGCTGTACTGTACATAATGTTTGAGACTGGACAAATCAATGTGTATCACACAAATGTACTAGACATGCATCACAATTTTTCCATTATACTGTATTCCCATCCCACACTGACTTAATTATACTGTATATTTGCAAAATCTAGTCATTACACTTATTTTAAAAATTACCTCAATTAATTAAGAAAATGAATACATTGTGACTGGTGCTCACCTGACTGAGAGAGTGAAGTCGCCAGGGTTGGACTTGGAGGGTCGTGCGAGGAAGGAACCTTCGATGCCGCGGTCCTTCAGCAGAACCTCCGCCTCCAGACCCGACACGTTCGGGTGAAACCATCTGTCGGGCGCAACATGCGTTACTCAAACGTATATATAACAAGATTCACTCACACATACAGTACACAAATATGACAAGGGTCACTCACACATACACATAACAAATCTCTTTCATACGTACTGTATATAAGAAAAAAAAGAAGTCACGTTTATACAAGAACAGTGACTCATACATACACATAACAACAAGTTACTCACACATACATAACACTGCTGTGAAATGTAAAAATAAAATATAAAGGAAAACAAATACGGACAAACAGAAATATTAAAGGTAGAATGATGTGACCTAGCCATGCAAAGTAATTTTTAACCACAATATCAGTAAAACACACTAAGTTGGAGAAAAACATCATTTGTAATATTATAACATACCAGGTGTGATAACATTTGGAAATGAAGTTGCATGTTCAATTTTTCACTAATTTAAATGATAAAACTATGAGATAACCATCCTATAAAAACATATGCACAGCCCTATCTAAAATTCTAAATGCACTAAATTTTATAATAAGTCATACGAGAGACTCCATATATTATTATACAGTAGGCTACTTAACACATTACCTATCCCACCCAACCTAACTGACTCCTCTTAATTATTTACTTTCATCCTACAGGGTCTTCCAGGTCTAGGGTGATCTTCTTTCATCCTAAAATCCTAAGGTATATTTTTGGAATGCCTTTGGTGGTGAGGGATGGAGGAGGATGGAGCATAGTATAGACTATTACACATCCTACACTTACATTAATATAGAACAAGTCAAGTCTCCACCACACAGCAAAATAATGACACAAGAAGGGAGGGACCGTACACTCATAATACAAAAATAATATCCAGGTCTCATTGATTGAAGTTTCGAATCATTTGACATACTAGTTAATGAACCAATTACAACCTACGCTTATGCTGATTCATATATGCTTGATACTCGCCTAACAATACTCGAGACCACGTTATTCGAAGCAAGCCTGGATACATATATTTTGGATTGAAAGTGAACTATATTTAGATATATAGGATATATACATGTACATAGTTCCAAGTTTCACGTTGTGTTTCGAAGCGCACGTGGATGCATGAAGATAATTATTACCTTCCCTTCAACTTGATGGCCAAAGCCTCGAGTGACCTCTTGCTGGAGTGGTGGGGCTGGTGGTGGTGATGATGGTGGTGGTGATGGTTGGGGTCAGATAGGGTACCCACGCCCCCCACCACCTTGTGATATAAGGTACACAGCCGGTTCAACATCTTCTGTGTCATCACCATCTTCTAATAATACTCGTTTCGATCAGGGAGGGACCTTTTTTTTTGGTTTTATGGATATTTTTGGTATTGGTTTTCTGTTTATTGTCTGTTTTTCTTTATTGTGAGTCGAGGTTTTCTGTTTGTTTTTCTTTCTCGTGAGTCGATCGAGGTTTTTAATGGTTTTCTGTTTTTTCTTTATTGTGAGTCGGGTTTTTTAATGGATGTTTGACTTCCTGTTTTCATTTTTCCCGAGTGGTGTAATGTCACATATGTATGTATGCATGTTCCTTCACATTTTTCACATAACATGGTATTTATTTACTTAAAAACCGCTAGGGGCCACAAATAAATAATTAAATACAGTATCTATCAGGCTGGTTGGTTGGTTTATTACACGAATGTCAGAGCTTATAATAGGCTACTAACTATATGTGTGTGTGTGTGTGTGTATGTGTGTGTGTGTGTATGTGAAGGCCAACCAAAGCATTGTCTATAATAATACTGATCACACACACACACACACAGTCACACACATCACAGCAGGGGATAAGGTTGAAGGTCATAATTATTAACACACATGTATGTATATATGTATGTATGTATGGCCGGTTATCTTCACACACATGATGATAAATTTTCAACTCTTGATAATTAATTAATGTCACTTTGAATATATAACACTATTATTATTATATTTCTCTGCGTAAAATTTAACTCCCAGTCCATCTATATATAATTATATATTTAGGTACCGTATGTAGGTATGGTAACTAATTAATATAAAAAAAACAATAATCTAATGTCAATACACAATACTATTATTCGATTTCCATTGCTGTTTATATATTGTTATTGTTGTTGTTGTAATGTTCACTGACTTAATTTAATTCACTGGCACAGGTAGGTCAGGTCAGGTCAGGTTGCTTTCTTAATTATCGTTTCGTGGTATAGTTCTTCCCTGACATAATTAATTACCACCTGTACCACAAACACATAATACACCTCATTAATTATTATTACACAGCATTAATGATACTTATAAAGAAGGAAGATGAAATTAGGGTGTGTGGGAGTATTTTGATTTTCCAGTGGTTATCGTACGCATACACACACTCCCTTCCCAAGTTCCCAGTAATCATCATGCAATCTTTTTCCAGTGATTATCGTACGTATACACTCTTACCCCTATTCCAGTTATCGTGCAATTATTCTTTCCAGTGATTATCGTACGCTTACTCCCTTCTCAGTAATCGTGCAATCCTTTTCCAATGACTATCATACGCAATCCTTTTCAGAATTATCGTACACACACTCTTCTCAGTTGTAGTGGGCGGTTTCCAGGTATGCTATTTTTTCCTACAGTGTGTGTGTGTGTGTGTGTGTGTGTGTGTTCTTGACATAGTTTCCACAGGCCTGTAGTCAGAATTCAACACGGGAATAGCAACAACAACAGCATTCCAATACCATTTCTAAATTAAATCTGGAGTAAATTATTTCATTCTAACTCTTCCAAGCAACAGAACAATATTATCTTTGTCAATCTGTTCCTGTTTCCTGACATAAATAAATACATATAAATAAATATACATTAATACGATATACTGTACTTGTGAATAACGACGCTGTGTGTGTATAGTTATGTATATTGACACACACACACACACACACACACACACACACACGGTATAACAGCCAATCACGGTACGTAACTATAAGGTTCCATTTCCCAGTCCCACACAATCACATCTAGGATAGTACAATACACACATACACACACAATCACACACACATACATACAATCACACATACACACACACACGTCACTGGTTGATCGGTGTTGTAGGTGGGAGGGTGGGGGGGAGGAAAGGGGAGAGAGGGAGGGTGAGGAATGGAGGGAAGGAGGGAGAAGAGAGGAAAGGTTGATAGGAAGGAAGGGAAGGGAAGGGGGGAAGGGAGGAAGGAGAGGGAAATGGGGAGTGAGAAGAAGGAAGGAAGGAAGGAAGGAAGGAAGGAAGGAAGGAAGGAAGGAGAGGGAAATGGGGAGTGAGATGAAGGAAGGAAGGAAGGGAGATGGGAAATGAGAAGAGGAAATTAGGAAGGAAGGAAGGAAGGAAGGAAGGAGAGGGAAATGGGGAGTGAGATGAAGGAAGGAAGGAAGGGAGATGGGAAATGAGAAGAGGAAGGAAGGAAGGAAGGAAGGAAGGAAGGAAGGAAGGAAGGAAGGAAGGAAGGAAGGAGAGGGAGGACGTGTTGGACAAAATCACTTGTTATTGTTCAACACACACACACACTTACACATCAAAAGTCAACAGTCACAACACACACACACACACACACTACACTTCAGTCGCAACACACACACACTACACCTCAGTCACACACACACACACACACACACTACACAGCACACACACACACACACACACACCACCTGTCTGTTCCGAACTGTAACTGAGGAAGGGGGGGTTGAGATAGGGAAGTGTGTGTGTGTGTGTGTGTGTGTGTGTGTGTGTGTGTGTGTGTGTGTGTGACGTAGAGAGATATGAATAAATACAGAATACAGAGGACATACAAACAGCAACAGAGAGAGAGAGAGAGAGAGAGAGAGAGAGAGAGAGAGAGAGAGAGAGAGAGAGAGAGAAGGAAGTAGGTATGATAAGGTAAGATAAGGTTACATTTAATCATCAATATTTATACACCCAAATATCACTGTCTGGCATCATTGTTCAGGGGAGGGGGGGGGGAGGGGAGGGGGGCACAATTGGAGTAACTGGCTTCTCCAAACTATGCCAAGACTACTACTATTACTACTACTACTACTACTACTATTACTACCGTACTACTACTACTATTACTACTACTACTACTATTACTACTACTATTACTACCGTAATACTACTACTATTACTACCGTACTACTACTACTACTACTACAATAATATTAATAATAATCATAATAAAAATAAAAATAACAATAACATTAACAATAACATTAACAATAATAATAATAATAACAATAACAACATTAACAATAATAATAATAATAATAATAATAATAATAATAATAATAATAATAATAATAATGATAATAATAATAATAAAAATACAAATAGAAATAATAACAATAACAATAACAACAACAATAATAATAATAATTAAAAACAATGGCATATTATATAAAAAATTACTTGCCACAAATTAATAATCTTTTAATACAATCCTATCACATGAAAAATAATTGTATATACAGCATTATTTTGAAATTTCTGACTTCTCTTTGGTGTAATAACTATTTTTGATCAATTTTTGTGGAATATTTTGATTAGGAAGTATCGCATAATTTTGCATGTGTGTGTATTTGTATTTGTGTGAAGAAGTGAGTATAGGTTGAGAGAGAGAGAGAGAGAGAGAGAGAGAGAGAGAGAGAGAGAGAGAGAGAGAGACTGTAAATAAGAGAGAGAGACTGTAAATAAAAGTGTGTGTGTGTGTGTGTGTGTGTGTGTGTGTGTGTGTGTGTGTGTGTGTGTGTGTGTGTGTGTGAGAGAGAGAGAGAGAGAGAGAGAGAGAGAGATAATAAGGTTAGGTAATTATGTCTAGTATTCATCCTGATCACAAACCTTCACATCCTGCTGCTGCTACTGGCCTATATGAATGTTGTGTGTGTATGTGTGTGTCTGTCTGTGTGTGTATGTGTGTGTCTGCCTAGATACGTGTCTGCCTTTCTGTCTGTCTGTGTGTGTGTGTGTGTGTGTGTGTGTGTGTATGTGTGTGTATGTGTGTCTATGTATGTGTGTGTGTGTCTGCCTAGATACGTAGCTGCCTTTCTGTCTGTCAGTGTGTCTAGCTACTTACTCTATCTCCTCCCCCCCCCTCCACGTTTCCCTTCCCCCATCTCACTCCACCCCCCCCCCCCCACCCTCTCACCCCAACACTCCCCCCCCCCACCCCATCTCACCCTACTATCCTCCCTCTCCTCACTTTATTATCATTATGAACCCCAATGTGTAAAAATCAGTTGCACAAGTGTAAATATAGACACACATACAGAAGGCAGACCCCCCCCCCCAACCCCCCAACCCCCTCCCCAAAAACAAACAAACACCCACACACACTCAAAACACTACCAGCTGATGTTTGTTTACGAGCTTTCAGAATGTAAACACAAAAAAATATCCTCGTATTGATAGATGGAGGTGGTGGTGTTATTTTCTATTCATATTTTTATAGTGGTGGTGGTGTGTATTGGAGCTTATAATGGGATTGTGTGTGTCTGTGGTTTTGCTATACTTTACTTTACTTTACTTTACTTTACTTTACTTTACTTTACTTTATTTTACTTTATTTGTCCTCCACAACGTAGTACAACACATAATACCCCACAACACAATGACATACACACACAACACAACACAACACAATATTACCTCCATAATTCAACACAACAACAACAACAACAACAATAACAACAACATCTGTCAGGCGTAGACTATGGTGGGATGTGGGAGTCTGAGTGGGTGTTGTTGTTGTTATTGTTGTTGTTGTTGTTGTTGGTGTGTTGTTTATTATATACCTCTTGTTCTGGGGACTCATTAAGGGGGTGCGGGAATAGGGGGACAGGCTTATGGGGGGATTTAGTGGGGTGCGGAAGTAGGGGGACAGGCTTAGGGGGGTGTTTAGGGGGACAGGGTTGAGGGGGGTTAAGGGGGTGCGGGGATAGGTGACAGATTTTTTACCCCTCCCCAAACCTGTCCCCCTACTCCCGCCCCCCCCAACCCCCCGCCCCCAAGCCTGTCCCCTACTCCCGCACCCCCTTAAATGGTAGTCTTAGCTTGTCTCCTGGTGTGTGTGTGTGTGTGTGTGTGTGTGTGTGTGTGTGTGAGAGAGAGAGAGAGAGAGAGAGAGAGAGTAAATTCTCCAACAGGTATAATTATCAACCTTTATTATAATTATTAATACATTCGCGCGGTCAACTAATTAAACATGAGTGTGTGTGTGTGTGTGTGTGTGTATAATATCATAATGAATTGTTTGGGGTTGAGATATTTGAGTTCTGTACTATTATTATTATTATTATTATTATTATTATTATTATTATTATTATTACACACACACACACACACACAGTAACAATACAAGAGAGAGACAGACAAGCACACAGACACACATACACACAAACACAGACAGATAGACAGAGAACAATGACAAAAGAGAGAGAGAGAGAGAGAGAGAG
>JAWZYT010003697.1:2500-69940 GCA_034508575.1 Petrolisthes manimaculis | reverse complement strand
ATGTGGTTTTCTTTGAGTTTTCAGGAGAGACTATTTTATTTAAAAAAAAAAATTTCCTGGTATGTAAATCCAAGCTCTTACATTCTGCAAGATTTTTTTTTTTTTTTCCCTAAATGAAAGTCGAAATTTGAAAATTTTGACCCCCATTTGTCAGCAGGGGGGGAGGGGGAAATTAAAGAAGTCGTTTTTAAGGGGTTAATCATTGAAGAAGAAAAAAATGTATAGGGCTAAGACACTCCTCAGGTCTCGGCGAAAAAACGTATGTAAAAATTATTACTCTCGGTGAAACGATGCGGCTGTGCATAGCGGCTAAACAGACAGACAGGCAGACAGACGGTTTTATATATATAGATAGATAGAAGATAGATAGATAGCGGTGAGTTCTTGACTGGAATATCCCATACAGCAACTTCCCTAGATCCCGGTTTGGGGTACTACTTTGCGTCACAGAGGGAAATGCGTTTGACCCACGATGCTGTACGGTCATGACATCTTAGTTGGTGTTCCGCCCTTGGTGCGTGAGGTACGTTTTTTTTTTCTTCGTGCTTCATTCCCGAGGTCTTCCCAAATGTCCGGAATTCCGGACAACGATTGTAACCACGTACTATAAAGTGATATACAGACAGTTTGTGGAATGTGCTTTCCGAGTGTGTAAAGTGTTTAGTTATGTTCCAGGTTGTATAAGGAATTAGAAAAACAAATAACTGCTACCCAATATAGCGGCATCCAGGAAGACGTATGATCTTGATAAGAGCAATGACCTCCGTGATGTTTTACAATTACTTGGGAGGGATGTTGGTGTGATAGATGATTATGATAGTGATGTGGAAAGTGCTTTACAATTACTAGAGAGTGATGTTGGTGAGATAGATGATCATGATAGTGTTGTGGAAAGTGATGCCAGTGATGACAGCGTGGAAAAGTCTGATATGAATAGTGATGATTATAATAGTGATGTTGAAATGCCATATGTCAGGCAGAGCAGTTCACATCACGAACCTAATGCTACATCAACGCCTCAGAAACACACACACACACCAGCATCACAAAGTGAACCCCAGCCAAGCACCTCACAGGCTTCTCAACCACAGCCTAGCACCTCATATGCTTCCGTTTCCCCTCCATCTAAAAGAAAGAAGTGGGGAAGCACTTCTAGACCCCAACGTCGCCCTCACACTCTCAGCAGCAGCAGGAGGCTGGCTAAGCGGGTAAGCCACCCCCAGCGACGAGCAGCAGCTGAAAGGGCAGGGTTACTGATGCACGCTACTCGTCCCGCATCTCCTGACCTGTTGGAGGAGGAGGAGTTCGAAATAGACAACCCAGAGGCTGTGCCTTCTCCTGCCTCCTCTCATGCCTCCTTGTCCCCTGATGACAGGAGGAGGCCTCCTGCCACTGCTAGGCGGTCGAGGTCACGGTCATGCTCAAGATCACAGCCTCGCCCTACTGTTGAACATAGGTCACGAGAGAGTGCTTCTGCTGCAGGTGCCCAACGAGTTCGACAGAATTGTGAAATCATTCCAGAACCGAATCCCCCTGTTGATTTTGGCTCTGCAACTCAGACAAGCACGTCTGGTTTTCAGTGGCAGTGCCAGCTACATCGCGGTCATCGACATACATCTGCCAGAAACATCATCCGTGAGGTCCCTGGACCAACAGCAGAGGCGCAGAGGGCAACCACCATTGTTTCAACCTTTAGTCTGTTCTTTCCTGACGAGGTCATCACCGAGATTGTGAAGTGGACGAATAAAAAAATATGCTCTTTCAGGGAGGCATACAAAAAACAAGATGGGAGCATCAAAGATACAAACCCTGTGGAGATGCGGGCTTTCTTGGGACTCCTTCTCCTGTGTGGCGTGCAGAAAAGTGGCCATCTGCATGTCCAAGAGATTTTTAGCAAAAGGACAGGTAGTCCCCCCTTCAGGGCAACCATGTCAGCTAGGAGGTTCTCCTTCCTCAATGACTGTTTGAGGTTTGACGATCCTGAAACTCGTGTGGAGCGTGTCAAGAGGGATAAGTTGGCCCCACAGGCAGCACCAGTGAGAATGGGTGGGAGAGGGAACAACATTATTTCTATTTTTTTTTTCATTCTAAAACACAGCCTATTTTTTTCAGCCTGTCCCACACCAACCAGTGCGAGATAAGAAACACGGAGGCTACGACTCTTCGGGAGACGTCTGAACTTCTCGCTTGAAAAAAATCATCACCATCAGAGAAGACAGTGGCTCGCAGTGGCACTTTGATTACACACATATAGGAAATTTTCAGTTTTTCAGCACTTTTCTATATATATTTTATTTTTTATTTTTTCCGAGCAATATCTCTAGTTTATAAGTCATAATATTAGGATTGCATTCTAGTTTCACTAAAAATTTTGTAATACAATTTTGTAGCATATCTATTGGTGTTTTTATGTCCCCAAAGTTTGTCCGAAATTCCGGTCATCGATAGCAACCACGTAAGTCCGGGAACGATAGTATTCTAGGGTTAAGGCTACTTATATAACCTCTCCCCTTCGCATTTCATCATTGCTTGTCTTCTCATAAAATTATTACTTGGCGAAATTTCGCCAAGTATGTTGCTCGGCGATCTTGTGTGATTGTGTGTTTGTGGCTATGTCTGTAGCTTCGCGGTCTACAGGTCGCAATTCTTGTCCGATTTTGCTGATATTTTCACCACAGGTAGGCATCAAAACTCCTAGGTCACCTTTTGTTTTTCAAGGTCAAAAGTAAAAAATCAAGGTCAAAATTATAAAAAAAAACTGAAAATTGATAAAACTGCAATAATTTCGGTTGTAGAGATCTGATTTTGATCAAACTTTTTCTATAATAATCTATGTTCAATTCTGCTTCTAATGGTACTTGAGCGATGGCCGGATTCCTAAAACTTGCGATTTAAGCATTTGGTCGAAAAACAAGGGGTCTGAATTTTCAGGTCAATATCTCCACATGCGTTTTGGTCACTATAGGACTCACTTCTGGTCCGATTTCGATTGAATTACAACCACAGGTAGGAACCACAACGCCGATGGCAGCAATTGACTTTCAAGGTCAAAAGTAAAAATCAAGGTCAAAATCGTAGAAAAACTAAATATCTTCAGTTCTCCAGATTCGATTTAGATCAAACTTTTTCTGTAACATGCTATGTTCATTTCCGTATTCCTAAAACTCGCGATTTGAGCTCTACGAGCGAATTCATATTTATTTCATCTATTGTATAACTTCATAATATAATGCATGTACTGTACATCTAGTAAGACAACCTAAGTGATATTTTCACATTGATAACTTTATGTAAGTAGTTATCTTTGACTTAACTGATTTACTGTGAATAACTGATATGTGTGATTGTCAGTAATACCACAGGACATTCATGTTATACTGTATTTTACAAAGGGATCAACAACTGATAGGCAAGCTATGGTTTACTAAAGTCTTAATTATAACTAAAGCATACCGTGCTACAAGGAAGAGTGGTACTCAGTTGTAGTAACACTGAAACAAGGAAGTACTGTACATTGCTTGGTCATGATCTATTTTAGGATGCACAAGCCACAAAGTTAGTGAAGTTGGGCTAAAACTGTTAATGGGTAGAGAAGCCGTGCTGAGGGTACTGAGGATTCACAGACAAGTTGTGAAGATGCACATAGGTTGGTTAACATGTGTAGATGAATAGTGAAGTTTGACAGAGTTAACTGAAGATGGTTACATGGGTGGTAAGGATGTGTGGGGTTTGTCAAAGTTTATCACGCAGCAAAAATTATACATGGCAACTTAGCCATAGTTATCAACATTGTTCAGTGCGAGTAGCCTTATTTGTGTCGAGTTTCACGCTTCAGAAATTATATAGGAGAGTACATTTTCCATTATGTTTCTTCACTAACTACTCTCTATATTCTACTATTAGTCATGTGGCAACAAAATATTGCGAATATATATTTGGTACATAGAAACTTTTTATGACGTCATTGTCAAGCCCTTCTTGCGTCGTGATTGGCTGATACATCTAGCCGTTGATTGGCTGGTGGGGGGTTTGGTGCCGACTCAACATACAGTTCGTAATAATGTGTCCGGGCTGCCTTCACGATTCCTCCCTCCAGGTCTGGGTGATTTCTCCATAATTGCTCTATTTTACTTACTCCCTACGTTAAACTGCAATGCCTAGACGCTTAACTTTAGGTCTGTAATCACCAGTAACTTTTCCTCTTTCGGATGAAACCAACCCCAGCTCTCTACGACTCATGGGTGCAAAGATATAATGTGAGGAAGAGACGTAACTCTTGCAGGCAGGCAACCATGGTTTTATGTTTTCTTTGGTGGTGTCTCTACACTCAGCTTTCTCAAATTCTGAATCACTCATGATTCATTAATTAAATACTACAGTGGTATGTATAGGTGTATCGTGTACATTGACCCTTGACGTTGCTCACAAAAATAACACACTCGTATCCACTTAGGTGACTTAGCTACTGACTATACTATTGTTCACTCTCGCGAGTCTCGACGACTCGAAAGGCGAAGCTTGATTGATTAGCCCTGTTCTGTTCCTGTCCGTCCAAACTGCAGTTGTGCAGACTCTAGACACTAGAATTTAGAAGGTGGACGTTGGAGTTTGGACACGTCTGATTGAGGATAATTCTTGTGTTCCATAATTATAATACTCAGGTTTTTCGTTATATCACAATTAAAGCAATATCCAAACTATAGAAAATAGATGTGTATTATTCCATTTAGTCGTACTTGGAAATAACTTTCCCAGAAAAACCTAGATTGCAGTTTTTTTATTAAAAAAAAACACGCCCAGAAACCCAGGTAATAGACAAAAAACCTAGATCTAGGTGGAAAAAGCTAGGAGTTGCATTCCTGTCCGTGTAGCTTGAGTCTGTGCTACCACCCAAAAATGCACACTAGCTAGATTCACTTGTGGAGTGCTGCCAATATCCCTAGGGGCACCAAATCCAGCTCACAGCTACACTGCCCAGACTCATATTAGTGTTGAGGTGGCTTAAGCAACTAGACACAGTCCTGGCTCGGGGGGGGGGGGGGGGGGGGAGTGGTGGGTGTTGTTGTTGGTGGAGTCGCATCAAATCGAACTCAAGGAAATATTTGCAACATTGTCAGCCATCACGCCAAACATTTGCACACTGACCGAGTATGGCTATCCCATTGACACACTGTTGGCTATAGCTAAGTCCCCCCCCCAAAAAAAAAAAAATGCCAAAAGTGGCTATATTTTCGCGGAATTTGTAATATCGGCTAATTCCTACACCTGAACAGGGCTGCGTTCAGGATGGCAGCGCGGGTGGCGCGCGACACTCGAAATCGTTCAGGAAGGCAGCGCGCGCTGTCTGTGCGCCACAAAATGCGTCACCCAGGCGTCGCGGCTTTGAGAGGTGGGGCGGCCGCGAGGCTCGCGACCGCCACCCTTAATTGTAAACAAAGATGGCCGCCCAAACATTGAAGATACAGTGCCCCTACTGCCACATTTTGCTGAGTAATGTCAATTCCTTGGCATTGCAACTATCATCATGCCCTGGTAAGTAAGGAACGTAACTGCAAGTATAGATGTAAGTGAAAATAAAGTAATATTATTGAGCAAATTTGAAGTAATGGCTGTCTAATGAAGAGTGCGAGGGTTGTTGTGAGCAGTACATTTGTTAAAATAAGTTTATAAATGATCTAGCATGTTGCATGCATCGTATTGTTGGTATATTTATTGGGTTGATGTCAAAGTTTTGTTTGTTATAGATAGTTTCAAGGGAATCAATTTTCACAGCCACGGATGAGCAGCAGTCCATAGTACACGTCTATGAAGGCAGCCACACTGAATTACCAGCAACAATATAACTGAAGCACCTGTGGTTCAAACTACTAAACAACACATGATGGTTGGCAAATATGTTTAGTTTAATAAACCACAGAGAATTGAATCATTGTGACTGGCTGAGGGAACAAACTTATGTTCATTACAGTTCATCTTTGCTCATATTTATTGGAATGGAAAAACACTCTCCTCAAATCAAGTCATATTTATTGCTACTTGGTCTAGGTGTCTACTTTTAGTCGCAATCTGTATTGAACCTGCATAATACAGGGTGTCCATAAATTATCTGAATAACTTTACATGTTCATGAAAGGTAATCTGTTCACATAATTATGGACACCCTGTCTGGCATGTTAACTTTAAGATTCATATAGATTATATCCAGGGTATAGATATCTACAAGCAGTGTTGCTTTCTACAGTCCAAAAGTGCCTCCCAGTTGGTAGGGAGCTCAACCTACCACTTGGGGAGGGAGGGGTTGGTATTTAAGGTTGTGCATAGCAACACTGCCTGTAGATATTGACACACTGGATGCAATCTGTACCAAAAAAAAAAGGGATATGAAACTGAAATCTATGTCTTTCAGGTCTGCAGTGACAAAAGTGATGAAGACCTCAATAAGCATCAGGAATTCTGGAAGCCAGAGAGGACAAGCAGAGAATTGAAGAAAGAAGAGGACAAGCACTATGTATTGGTGTATATATAGAGGAAAAATAAATATGGAATTTTTATTACTTAATTTATTTATCATCCCAACAGGTGTTACATTTAACTTCTGGACACCTGAAAGGGTGTAGGGTTCAAATAAAATTACTGATATGAGGATATCATACTCCACCTCAATCCCTCCAATAAAACACCAGCATTGCAAAGTTGCCTTGAAGCTTGTTACAGACAGTTGGGTTGACTCTGTAACCTTTCAATTTACCATGATTAATTTACCGATGTAAAACCACAATGGTTTTAGGAAAGCCCCGTCCTTATATTATTTCATGTAAATACTCTGTATTCCATTAGAGAAAACTGAACTACTGAACCTAAACAAGGCTCTTCAATATAATGAATTAACCTCTACATGGAAAGATGGTTTGCATTTAATACATGTCCATCTCCAATGAAAATACTGTATAATTTATTGATATACTGCAATGCTGGTACTGTTAAGGGAGTAGTGTATTTTTGGTACATTGGAGCTTCTTGACTTCTCCAGAGTATGCCAGGAAACTGGACCAGATTAACAAAAATAATGGTGACCCGTTGCATGAAATAGTTTGGAGGAATCAGATGCTCCAGATTTACCAACACTACTGTGACTGTCCCCTAAAATTGGGACTGAGAAATGATATCATGGAGATTAAAACAGCATGAACTAGAGGGCAGGATATACAAAGCTGGAATATTACAATTAAGTCAGGTGTTTACTTTTACCATCTTAGTACCAAGTACTGTACCTCCATATGGCCTAGTACAAGTTCCTATATAACTGAACTGGATTTAATAATTGTTTCACTGCCTTCTTATTCAACCTTTGGTCTGGTTTTGTGTTCAGTCGACATATAACTTGAGTTACTATATATAAAGAGTAAGTTACATCAAATTCAAGGGATGCAGTAATGGTGGCTTCTTGTGATTTACAGGAAAATTATCATTGCTGGTATCTGTTTTCTTCTCTCTCTTCTTCTATGGTGACTATCGCTATTGCTGCCTCTAATATGGGATCTTCCTCAATAAGCTCTGTTGCAAGAACAGCAAAAAGAGGGTCGTTGGGAGCTGCGTGAGCCATCTTGAGGTCGTCGGCAACTGTGATTTGTTTACAAACCATCTCCGTGTAGCGCGCGGCGCGCCACAGCGTTCAGGAAGACCTCCCAAAGTGTCCACGTGTCGAGCGCCACCCGCGCTGCCTTCCTGAACGCAGCCCTGCTCTACAGAGTCCCCGGGAAGCTCCAATTGAGTGATTAAATATGATTAAGTTCATTTCCCCTAATCTATCTCTTGACTTGTATCACTGGCAATAAGTAGATGCTCTTTGCTTTTAAAAAAAGTTGTAAACAAAACCATGCCTGAACCATTAAATCCTAGTCAGGCATATCTTAACTGGCGAGTATGATATTTCCAGCTAATGGTACTCTATTGCCACCTCTCCAACTGTCCTCACATACCGCACCTATTTTACACCTGCAACCTTCCCCCCTATCATTCTATGAAAATACTGATTTACCTTATATATAAATCCTTGACTTGACTATGTAGGTGCGTGATATGATTTTGAGATTTTTCCAAGGTGATGCAATTGGGTATGGCCAGTGGGGAAGTCAGCCTCTTTTTTGATCCAGGGTGTGGGTGGTAATGAGTCACTTGGCATCATAGAGGTAATAAATACCCCCATGGCTGTCAATGTCAAGTCGAAGGCAGACATTCCTATCTTTAATTGGTCTGTAAACTAAGCTATCGTCTGCAAAGAGTCTACTCTAGTGGTAGAGGAAAGTGTCATTAATGTATGAAAGGAAGAGAAGGGGGCCCAGGACAGTGCCCTGGGGTACCCCAGAGGTCACAGGAACAGGTGGAGACTGACTACCGTCAAGAACTACGCGTTGCTTTCTGGTAGTCATGAACGTTCTAATCCAATGAAGAAGTTGTCCCTGTATGCCATAGATTTCTAACTTGTGTAATAGTCTTTAATGAGGGACTTTGTCGAAGGCTTTGGCAAAGTCTAATACTACGGCGTCAACTTGTCTAGTTTTTGTGTCATTGAGAGACTGCAAGATGTCATGAGTAGTTACCAGTAGTTGCGTCTCACACGAGCGTTTTGGCCAAAAACCGTGTTGATTGTCAGTCAGTAAATTTTGCCTATCAAAATGGTCCACTATATGTCAATGAATTATATGTTCTAAAATTTTGCAGTGGACTGAGGTAAGAGAAATTGGTGTATAATTAATGGGAAGGGTTCTGTCTCCATATTTAAATATTGGGGTCACATTTGTCGGTCTGTAAAGTCTGTGAGAATATAACCTGCAGGACAGGGGCAAGAACGTTAGCGTTAGTCCTCAATCTCCTGTAGGACATATTGTCTGGTCCAGTCGCTTTGTGTATGTCTACCTCAGATACAAGTTTCTCAATTCCTTGGGTGTTTATATGAATGGGAGGGATAGGTGGGTGTGACGGTGTTGGCATGTCTGGTAAGTGTTCATGTTCATGGATAAAAACGGACTGGAACTGTGTGTTAAAGGTGTTGGCTTTGTCTTGTGGGTGTGTAACCAAGGAATTGTTGTGTAGTAATGTTGTAATACCGGTCGAGTATTGTTTGCGTGCTTTAAAATAGCCAAAGAATTTTGTTGTTGTTTTGTGTGTTGTTTGAGAGGAAAGTGGATGTATATTTAGTTTCTGCTTGTTTAGTTTCTTTCTGTAGTGTTTTCTGTATATTTTTGTATCCTTACCAGTGTTCTGTATTTTTGTATATATGGGACATGCAACTCTTCGAAAACCGTGGTAACAGTAGGTCATAGAACACTTGTAGGAATATATCATCGTGTAACTGTCACATAAAAAATGATAAACAAACTGATTTGTACCGTAGGAAACACGTATATTTACTATCACTCTCCCCTGCCTGGGCGTGTTTTGTGGTGTTATTTTCTTATTACTACTCCATTATGTATCGTGTGTCATGATCTATACACTAAATAATAATTTGTAACCTTGTAGTAATATCATGGTGTCACTCATGTACATATATTCACTACGGTATTGTCTTACGATCGTTAGAGCACAAATTCGTGACGTCCCAGAATCAACTGAGTGGAGAGCGGCTCGATATTGTGAGTGTGTTTTCTCGCCCGCTGACAAGAAAAACGAGCCCCGCATGACTCGAAATAGCGCTAAATATCTTTGACGGTGTCTGTCGTCAGCCGGTCTCTAAGGGCTAAAGTCACTATGGGAATATTAGGTTATGTTTCTTTAATGGAAGAAATTACAATTTGATTCTTCTTTATTTCGTTGATTAGTTTGATGATGATATCTAGTGTGGTCTAGGAGGAGTTTGGTTCGGACATTTAATAAAATCTAGGGCACAGAAACAGAGGTTGACCACCAGGCCAAAAAGCTTTCCTAAATCAGGGTCAAGAAAAATGTCTGAAAATTTAAAAGACTTATTTCGATCGGGATAATACTAATACTAATTGTCTAATATATACCATCAGCATGTGTCCATTAGGGCACTGACCTACATCCTCTCATTTTTTGCCACAAAGTTACACCACACTCTACTATTGCCATTATTACGTACTTTGCTTTTTCATAATCTCCTCTCAAAAGAGCATGGAATACTTGATCAGCTGCTCACCCTCACCCACTTTCCTGTCCAATTTCCTAGAGCAATAGTTTAGTGACACTCTTTGGAACAATTTGTTGTCATCTAATTTCCTTCATAGCACACAACATATCAACCTTCAAACGCAATGTCTCCAGACGCATCAAACAAAATTGAACATAATTATGCGCCCATAAGGTCAATTATTACGTCATAGAAGTCATTCAAGTAGGTAGTATGCATTTAGTCCCACTTTTCCTATTACAGAACACAAATATTCATTCAAATATCCCGCTGTTATGGATAGGTAAATAACGTATTATTAATAAATTATAGTTTAATTATTTTTGTTGGTTAACTACATGACTGTATTAGTTTGTAAGAATCTAAGTACAAATAGTGTAAATAGGAAGAGGAGTTGCTAAACATAACGTTATGATCAATCTGGACATCTGGATCAGATTCACCAACAAACTTTACCTGGTCTAAGGCAACTTTTGGAAGAAACGTAGTATCCTTTGAAACCAAGTCAACTTTACGATCTTTACCCAGTGTTCTTCGGTACCAGGATGGGCTTCAGAAACTAACAGACTTGATGTAAGAAGCAAAGTCCATATAACAATGGGTCTTGACACTTGTTGACAATTACGGGTTCCATTTGTGCTGTGTAACAAACCCTTCCTTGTACATACCTGATATCACATGACATCACAAAGCCCCTCCTCAGATCACCTTATATGGACGTTGCTCCGTCCTTCCAGTCAGAGTTAATGGTCGTGTCCCAATCTATTATTATCTGGACTTTTTTAGTTAAGGGGAACCACCAAACATAATGATGTATCGTTGGTGAGTGATGATGCTTCAAAGTATAATTTGTTGTTGACTTCCCCGTTACCTCTTATACCCAGTGATTACTTAATGCCTTGTTTACATTATTACAAAATAAAACTATGATATAACTCAAATATTGTTAACATGTTGACTGAGGATGAAACTGCATATTAATCTACTTAGATTTTCTATATTTTAGCCCATGCTAAATGTGTAGTCTAGCAGAGAACTTTAATTTAAACTTTAAATTCTCATTCATTCTATATTATTTACATTCTTTGGTAAGAAAAAGGTTCAAGCAAACTAGACCATATAGGCCATGTAGCCCATTGAGGACAGGAAGGAGGTACAGTTGGAGACACATGAAACAGACACATATAAGACGGCCCCTTATCAAACATAGAACAGGATGATCCTTTATACACAACGTCTCATCCTACTTTATGCTTAATGAGGGGTACAGTTTCCGATCTGGTTGTATCATATGTCAACAACTGTACCTCTCTACATTCAGTGTACGGGGTAACCTCAATGACACTTTAATGATATATTATAATACTTGGTGGTGTTGTAGGTGTGACCGGGGACTGGAAGAATAACTTTTCACAGGAGCTGAACCAAGATGTGGATCAAAGAGAACAATAGTGACTCTGGTATCCCCTTCAAGATGGACTGAAATGGTGACAACTTTTGATATATATTATTCACAGGACATGGGACGTGGTGGATGTCACAGTACTTCCAGTCTTTGAAGTGAGACGTTTATTATTGTCTTACATAATAAATAATCTTTGTGTATACTTGAGAATAAAGGTTCTGTGTAGTCATGAGTTGAATTTATTTTTACAGTACAATCATCCATGAAGTAATATTTCCATTCAAGAATGAAATTGTGAAGGTAAGTAAAGAAATACGGTACCGGGTAACAGAAATGAGTTCCACCCAAAATAGTCTATAATGTATATGCAATGTAGATTATAATGATATTGTAGGGTTTAGGGACAATGGTGTTGGCAGAAAGATCCCTAACTACTGTCTCTCAGTTTCAATGATGTTTAGGGACATTGATGATGGCAGGAGAGATCCCTAACTACTGTCCCTCAATTATAATGATGTTTAGGATTTAGGGACATTGATGATGATGATGATGAGTAGAAATGTCTCTGTCTACTGTTTCTCAGTTATAATGACGTTGTATTGCTTAGGGACAATAGTGATGATGATGTCTTTGGGGTCCTTCATAATTCTCCATGCTTAGTAAGGACTTCCCCAGGAGCCTAAGTTAGTGAAGGTGAAGGATGACCACCAGCAACACAAACACCTGTACCCTGGACACACTCTCACTCTAACACGCTCCACGACTTGATGGCTGAATAAATAAGTGAGTAGGTGAAGAGATGGGTGGTTAGATTGATTGACGTTTGTGCGTGTGGTTGAACAATAACTGGCTGGTTTGATTGATATATTTATTAATTAAATGGGTGGATGGATGCACTGCCTAGGTTTACAAGGTCAAATCATAACACCTCCCCCCCACCACCTACCACCAAGCCAAATATCAGTTTCACTAAAGTCGAAAGAAGACGTCATCATCAACATGAAAGAAAATGTATAGGTTTTATGGAGGACTTCCATATCATCCTTATGTATAAACAACCCTGTGTCCTCTTCAACTTATATGTGTGTATCAGTGTGTGCTGTATTTAATAATAAAGAACACTGGATGTCCACATAAGTTTTTCATATATTTTTATTTATGTTTTTAGCTCCTGCCTAAGCCGAGAGCTCAAGGTCTTATCGTAATTATTGTTCTTGTTCTTGTTCTTGTTCTTGTTCTTGTTCTTGTTCTTGTTCTTGGGGCGACAACTTCTTAAAAGAGCTTCAACTGACTCATTCACTCACTCACTCACTCACTCTTTCTTCTTGGGTCGACCATTTCTTAAAAGGAGTTCAACTCACTCACTCACTCACTCACTCATTTCACTTGAATCATTAAGAGCCGGAGCTTTTGAAGGGTTTTCCTTCATGTTCTTGTATTATTAAACATCACAGACTATGGCTCGCTTCCACAGTCGTTCGTAGTGGTTTGTAAGCTCGCAAACGAAAGTAGTTTAGCTTTGTAAATGACTTATGACTGATTTATTTAATGAATTTGGTGAGTAAACTATGCAGTGATTATCATTATCTAACTGTTGGATATATTTTGTGAAAGTGGATATTAATGTATTTCATATGATTGTTTTTTGTTCACATTGGCCCATAAAATCCTCTGTTACATTTTCCTTTGATATCCATTTAATAAATGTTATCCAACAGATGTATTTATCGGTCTGGTGGAGAATTACAGTACACTCTTTTGAGATCTGCAAAGATTTGTTTAATTTGTTCCAGTAATTTCTAGATAAGTGTATGCGATGCGTCAGAATTGCCAGTTAGCCTATTATGTTTGAATATTTGTTCAATTGTTTTTATGTTCTATCGTGATCTTATTTTCTCTTCAATAATGTGATTTTTATCTTAGTTTCTGTACTCAAATAGATTTAGTGTTAGTAATGAAATAAAAACTGTGTTAATTAGAGTTTCTGTAAATTGGGAATGCGATACCTTTGTTTACATCTCGTAGCCACTAGGATACCTTCGTGGGGTTTCTCAAATTAGGTAGGCAGATATTATTATATAGGTTGTAGCAGAGGTAAAGTCAGTCAGTCAAGAGAACCAATTGAAAAAGAACAGTCAAGATTGCTGTGAGTTAGCAAACGTGAATATTGTGAAGTTAGCGAGAGTGATACTGTGAAGTTAGCAAAAGTGATCATGTGAACTTGTGAAGTTAGCAAGAGTGATAAAAGGAACAAAGTGTACACTACAATTATATTCCGTATTTGTGGGGTAGCACTACTCCCGGAAGGTGTAAATAGTAGACTCTATTGTACAAGCCTACAAGGCCCAGTTTATTGGTTATACACACAGGACAGGAGCCATGCAGGTCAGCCAGGGCAGAGCTGCTACTGCTGTGGGTTACTGCTGGTCACGAGTGTAGTGCTGCTCCTCTAGGAGGTGCAGCCTTGTTCTGGTGTAATAAAGACTTAACTTACTCCAGGTAGATGAGTCGATGTAGGTAGGGTGGCTGGCGACTGGTTTGTCTTTTGGAGTGTCTTTGAATCTCTTCGGAGTTTGATTTTATATTATAAGGTTTTCTATAATTATATGGTTTGAGAAGATACAAGCAAGATTAAGTAGTTTACTCACTTTTTATTAATAACACGAGTTAGTCTACAGAGTCACAATATGTAGCTATGTACGGGTTAAGTTAGGCTAGGGTGCTAACTTTAAGAGAGAGATTATATGCTAATGTATCCTGTTAACGGTTTGGTTAACTGAAGCTATAGGCGGCAAGAGGCCTTGTGACGTCATTATATGCTGAGGTGTTAGTGGGTGTCACGGTGAGTTGTATCCTGTTCTCTTCCCGTTCAAGCTTAGGTCAGCATGTGATGTCTGAGGGATTGAGTGTCTGAGTGACTCATGTAAGTAAGTAGTACAGTATGAAATGATTATAAGTAGCCACCTAGAAGTAGGTCTAACCGGAACAATGCTCGGCCACTACCATCCTTCGCCCTCGAAGAAACAATTATTACATACATATATAATATATATACTCAGTTTGATACATGCAACCTATAGCTTGTTTTATTTTATTATTTCTACAGGTAATTTTATAACATGCGCAATATATATTATTATTATTGGAATACATGTAATCTGTAGATGGACTTTATTATGTCTACATATAATAATGATTATTACATGTACAATATACATTATGGGTAATACATCCTATCTAAATGTGTAGGGGTGTATAACTAACCTATACATTTGTATCCTCATTACCTTGTGACACCTTGTCCGTTCTCGAGCTGATAATTGTTGGTACCCAGCGTACACCTTCCGTATACACCAGCTAAATACAATAGTACAACAATCAACATTAGTGCAGGTATGATGTGTAGAGGTAATACAACTTCTCTTGAGAGATGTACAGGTAACAAATTATCCAACTTTGAGGTAAACTCTGAGTCTATGTATTATTATTATTATTATGTATTATTATTACTAGCCTATCCACTCTGTTAGTCTATAACTGTAGTGTCATCTTTTTACAGGTCTAGTGGTGTTATAGGAGTGGGTTAGTTGTAACATCCTATCTAGTATTCAAATCCTGTTTTTTATAAAAGTTATTTACATGTGTTGTGACAGCTTCTATATGTCGGTGTAAGTCTGATACATGCTGTCCAACGTTTACGATTATCTCTGGCATGTTAAGTAATCCGTGAACTTCCAGTTGTACAGTAACTAAATCTTCCACTATCAAGACTTTTCCTCGATGTTCAACCAAAGCACCTGACGTCAGTACTTGGGCTGTAACTGCTGTTTGTTCGGCAAGTGTAACACGCGCTATACCTAGCAAAAACAGTAATAGAATCTTGTTCCCCATCTGAAATAAATGTAATTATTTAGTTTTTGTTGCAGACCTTAGTTTTTGTCTGTGTGTGTGTTTGAAGACAGATATGTGGGAGTGGAGGTTAGTATTTCTTGTGCTTGTGCTGTTTATATTGTTGATGGTTCATTTAAGTTTATCTGTTTACACCTATCTACATGCCTTATTTCTACCTTCCCAGTTTTTATACCTTTTATTTTTATTTTATTTCCATGGCGATGTCAATTATTTCATACGGACCAAAAACCTTTGGAGTTAACTTTGATACTCTTTCTGGGGATTTTACCATGACATTCTCCCCTACGGCAACATCTATCTTCACAGCTTGAGAATGTTGTTTGATCATCATCTCCTGCCTGCTACCTTCTAGGTGATTCCTGACTTCCTTATGGATGTTATTAAACACTTGTAGTTGTCTAATGGAATAATCATCCATATTATATGTTGGAGGAGATTTTCCAGTAATTATCTCATATGTAAGTATTTTTTCTGTTCCATATAGAATATAATGCGGGGACTTGCCCACTGATGAGTTTATGGAACCGTTAATGGAGGCAGCTGTAAAGAATTCCAGTCTTCCCATGATCCGTGCATAGGATTAGCCACGTGTCGCAAAACTTGGAGTATCTTGCGATTTGCTCTTTCTGTGAGACCGTTGCTTGCTGGATGATATGCTGTAATAAAAGTTTGCTTTATATGATATTGATCAAATATGTTACGTAAAAAACTATTAGTAATTTTTTTACCATTGTCTGTTAGTATCACCTTAGGTGTGGTGTACTGGCAAAGTAAATTTGTTACGAGCTTGTGTGCAATCTATTCTGCTGTATTTGTCTGCAAAGGTGTAATGACCACATAACGTGAGAAATGGTCTACAGTCATACAAGACAGTATTTAGAGCCTTGATGACTCGTTGGTAAGTTTAGTATATCTATACCAAATACATCCCATGGTTGTTCAGGTATTGGGTAATTTAAAATAGCTGCCCACTGGGCCCATTTTATTACCTTTATGAGCATGACATGATTCACAATTATTGATATGTTTCTCTACGTCGGTGCGGAAAGTGAATCAATAATATTTAAGTCTAGTTTTTGCTATACAGTGATCTCTTACTGGATGTCCGGCTTGTGGATGATTATCCATAAGTGTTAGTACAGTCTTTATTAGTGTATAGGGACTACAACTTGTGAAGAAATGTTAGTTTGTTTCTCAAGCTTCATGAACAAAATTTGTCTTTCTTTTGTTCAGTTTTAACACATTGAAGTCTACATCACTGTTAGTGGGAATGACAGCAGCAGCTGATACATTGCAAGATAAGGCATCTGCAACTCTATTAAAACGCCCCGGAAAATATTTAATTGTAGGCTGAAATACTGAGATTGTTAGATACCATTTGGCTAACTGACCTGTCAAATTTTTACCATGAATACGGTGATAGGATACCCTAGAATTATTTCCCTGAAGGTCTTTAAGGCCCAAACCACCGCTATAGCCTCCAAATTCGTGACGCTATATTTCTTCTCTGTATCCTTCACCACCCGACTGGGATATACACAAGCCCTGCAACATCCTTCTGTGGTATGCTGCATAAGGACAGGGCGTAAACCATCGTTTGATGCTTCAGTACAGAGAGAAAACAGAAGGTTCTGGGTAACTTAAGATAGGAGTAGAATGTAAGCTAAGTTTAACTGATCAAAGCTATCCTACTCCGTTTGTGACCACTTAATTTCATATCTTTCTTCAGGAGTCTTATTAGTGGGTTGGCTATTTTAGCAAAATTCATTATGAATGACTTGTTATATGAACCTAATCCAAGGAAACTCCTTATTTACTTTACTGTAGTAGGTTGAGAAAATTCCTTTAACTGCTTTAATCTTGGAATCCAAAGTGTGAATTCCTTTACTATTTACTTTATGACCCAAAAAACTCTATTTCAGCCTTAACCTTTAATCCAACATCCTGCAGTCGGTGGAAAACTCTATCCAGTTCTGAAGGTGTGAATTTACATCAGGCTGACAATAATTAAGCCATCTAGGTAGGCAACAACATCTTGAGTCATGTCACTAAAGATAGTATTTATCATCCTTTGGAATGTTTGAGGTGCATTAGATAATCCAAGGGGCATTCTGATAAATTGCCAATGACCATTTAGGGTGCTAAAAGCCGTAACAGGTTTGGATTGGTCATCTAATTCTACTTGCCAATATCCACTAAGTCAAGACCAGTAAAGACTCCGTTATTTTCCCCAATCTCCCTGAGGATATCTTTAAGCACAGGTAATGGACACCTATCCTTGACAGTTTTCTCATTTATCTTCCTAAAATCTATAACAGGACGGAAATCACCTGTTTTCTTAGTTACTAAGAATAATGGGCTGTTATAAGGACTGTTTGAAGGTTCAATTATTCCCTCTTTTGACATATCATCCACCATTTTATTCATCATTTGTCTCTGACTATGAGGTAATCTGTAAGCTTTAACATATACTGGATCTGTGTCAGTTAATTTTATTGATGTTTTACTAGTGTTGTTTTCCCCAACCGCTCACCAGGTAAGGCAATAGCCGACCTGTGATTTGCTAATGTGTGTAAAAGCTGAGTGCGATGTGAAGGAAATAAATTTACTTTTACATGCTCACTTAATTAATTAGTAGTTTTCGTAAATTGCAATTCATCAACAATGTGTATGTTGGCTAAGGGAGGAGATTCGTTTTCCACTCTATGGGTTTAATAAACACAAGAAATTCACTTATATAAGTACCTGGTTTAATGTTCACTGCCAGATTAACCTTGTTAAAAATTAGAGCTTCAATGAAGTTGTCTCTTTGTATCAGAGAAATTATCGACATACCGACATTAATTATTCTACATGTTTTACTTAAGGATATGGTTTGATTTCCTACAATTATCACCTTTCACTTGTACCTTAATTTTAGTAAACCCTTTACTTGGTAAATAAGTAGTACTTTTGACTGTACCTGTCAGTAGAATGTGTGAGTCACATTCTCCCTTGAGTGTCCCAGCACCCACAGCTGGCTGGTGACTGATGACTCAGAGGTCAACATGTCAACATGGGTACACCCGACCTTGAAAGATAATTGACTGTAGTGAGATTGCAATGTCAAAGTTATGTTCGATTAATTTTTTTAACTCAATAGACCATCAGTTGGTAAACTGAAGTTTTCACAGTTATTAAAAGGTACATTCTAGTCTATGACTACTTAATGAAAGTGTGATAGGAAATTGTACTATTCCTTTAGTGACTAGTCTACTACCAGATAAGGTAGTTAATTTTTTTTTGTTTTTATCTGATGGCTGTATAGTCCATCGTTACAGCAGGTTTTCCCTTAACAGCCGTTTAAATGTTACTTCAGAAAGTAAAGGAGACACAAGCTCCTGTATCTACAGCTAGAGAGACATTTGTATTTCCCCATGTTACAAGGAAGTGAAAGAATATCCACTTTAACCAAAGCAGCAACAAGTATATTTATTTATTATGTAATTAATGTGAAGTGTTTTGTTTGTTAAAATCTTCACTTGTTTTTGCACATTTGTTATTGACTTCATACTTGGCATTTAACGTTACTCTATATTTATCTGTGTTATGTGTCACACTGTTATGAATAATGCAAAACTGATTACTTGGCTTGTTGTCACTTTCACTTACTACATTATTATTATTATGATCCTTACTTTTGGCATTTGAGAGATTATTCTTATTAAAGTAACATTTTTCTAGGCTGTGTCCATATTTCCTACACAATAAGGCTTCTTCTTCGCGCTCTGTGGTGTGAAGTTTGTAGTGTGTGGTGTGTGTGAAGTGCTTGGTTGAGTGTTTGTGTGTGTGTTTACAGCTACAGGTAGGGCTCTAGGTACATTTACTTGTTTGTTCAACCACACTGACCCCCACAAGAGTTGTTTAGCATAGCTAATGGTCGAACCTACTAACGCTAGAGTCCTACTTAGTTTGACTGTTACACAATTATTCACTATACTTCTAACCATTCTGTGTACCCCTGCTAGTGGACTGCCTAACTGCCCCCAACCGATAACATCTATGAGGCTTTCACAACACAGAAGAAAATTAAATAAGATATCTGGATGAGTGAGTGCAGTAGCGGTCAGTAATGTCCTAGCAATGAAGTCTGGTTTACTATGTCCACTTACGAAGCTTATGTTGTCATTTGTAGTCTGTAGTAACTGGAATATGCACATGAAAATTACAACCTTAAGAAAAAAATGGACAATATAAGTTACAATGTCCCAAGTGACTGATTTCACTGCATGAGTTTGGGATGAAACATTAGTAATAGTAGATGAAGTGTTATTATTAGTTGCCATTGTTGTTGTAGAGTTATTATTCGTTGCCACGGTGTATGATGAAGTGTTAATTGCTATTTTGTTGATGAAGTGTTAGTTTGTGAAGCCGTAGAATAAGTACGTTCTGATCTCGTGTTACTAGGTGAAGTTACTCAGTGTTATCAGGTGTAGGTTAGTAGTAACGAGTCAGTTAATTATGTAGATTTAGTAGGAAGAATATTAGTGGTTAATTCTCTACCTTGTATGTCTAAATCTAGTGCAATAATATTTACTCAAGAGAGAAGTTGCACTTTGTATAATACTTACACTTTAATTAGTTATCTCGGTTGAATCAACTAAGCTTTCACTACTTTGTTAGTATTGCCAAGCTACGTGTTCGCTTGCTTAACTAGTGTTAGTTATAGTGCGGTAGTATACGTATTCTTTCACTCATTCCCTGTCACTTTTTGCTTGAAAAATAACAAGAACACATCTGTATATATACGTGAAGGCATACGCAATATTTAATACTCACTATTATGAATACATAGAATGTGTAATGAGGAAATATTGTTAAATACGTGTACATATAATATTATATCCTAGTGTGATGATGTAGGATTGTGTGTGTTATATATTTGTAATATATAATTATATGTACCTAGCACTGACCATATTATAGGAATAAACGTTGTTTGTAGTAGGTTGTTATTTCAGTTGTAGTCGCGATGACGTACCATAACCAGGCCTACGTCCTTCCAAGTCATGTTGCACTGAGTTGTGAGTTATAATCCTGTAAGATGAAGTTGAAGATCTATCACTTCCCTTGACTATACTGTATGGTTGAGTATAGAAGGTATAGTGATGCCGTACCATAACCACGCCTACGTCCTTCCTTGTGTGATGAAGTATGGTAGTTGTTGTTGTTGTGGTTAAGATCAGCTGGCAGTGATAATGAGTACAACGATAACGTAATAGCCACGATTGTGTGGTGTGAGGTGGTAGGGTCGATGACGTCACCATTGGCTACTGTGAGGGGTCGCGAGATAGGCTAGCGTTGTTTGGCTATGAGGTACTGAGTTGCGTGACCCAGTGTGACCTCTCGCAATCACTCTCCTCTCACTCCTGTAACCTCTTCTTCACTCTGTCTCGCTTAACTTCACTTACTTCTCTTTTACCCTTTGTGCTCTTTTCTCGGATTCCTTGCTTTTGTAACTTTGTATTTCTCTTTTATTATAAACCATTTATTTCGTATCCTCACCGCTGTTCACCAAATGTTCTGGTGTAAGAAAGACTTATTTACTCCCAAACATATGAGTCGATGTAGGTAGTGTGGCTAGTGACTGGTTTGTTGTCTCTTCGGAGTTTGATTTTAATTATTAGGTTTTCTATAACTATTATGGTTTGAGAAGATACAACAAGGTTAAAGTAGTTTACTCACTTTTTATTTATAACACGAGTTAGTGTACAGAGTCACAATATGTACAGGTTAAGTTAGGTTAGGGAGCTAACTTTAAGAGAGATTACACGCTAGAGTAACCTGTGATCGGATCAGTTATCAGTAGCTAACTGAGGCTATAGGAGCGCAACTAGGGCGCGTCCCTAGTGTATCATATGACCTGTGTCGTCACTTTATGCTAACGTGTTAGTGGTTCCCACAGAGAGAGAGTCCTGTTCTCTTCCCGTTCAAGCTTAGGTCAGCAGTATTAGAGCATCATGTGACGGGTGTAAGACTGAGTGTTTAAGTGTCTCATATAAGTAAGTATTAAGTAAGTTATTATAAGTAGCCCTCTAATGAAGGTCAAACCGGAACACACACATACACACACACAGGCACACAAACACACAGACACATACATACACACACCCCTACCGTACACACCCCTACACTAGGTAAGGTCATTTCTGGTCTTTTCCGTTATCACTTTAAAGTTGTCTCAGTTGTTGAAAGGATTCTTTTCTTCTCATTGGAGGAATTAAAACATAGGGTGGGTTTGGGTGGTGCGTGAATAGGGGACAGGCTTGGGATGGGGGGGCTTGGGGGGTGCGTGAATAGGGGACAGGCTGGGGAGGGGGTAAAAAGCCTGTCCCCTACCGCCACACACCCCAAGCTTGCCCCATATTCCCGCACCTCTCTACCCCCCACCCCCCCCCAAGCTTGTCCCCCTACTCTCGCACCCCCTACCATACACAACACACACTAGGGTACACACACACAAATACAGGCAGTTTCATCTTTGTTGTGCAATAAATGTTAATTTCTTCATATTGTTTTAATTATATTTGGTTATCAATATCATTCTGATAAAATAATTTTGTAGTTGAGCATAAACATTGTTTTCAGTAGCATATAGAGAGATTCATGAGAATTACGTTTACTAGCATTACTGTCCTTGTGGTCCATATTGTGTCACACACACACACTCACCTATACAAAGATTGACCAGGACAGTCTCACCAACACCCTAATCCTAAATCCTTCCACTTAGCACCACCATTAACCCTTCTCTTACCCTCACCTCCAACATTGGAGGCTACATTAATTTTGTTGCACTGTACATACAGCACATAACTTACTACCCTTCATGCTTCATCCTCCTTCGCCCTATATCTATAGAGTCTGTCAGGAATATATTTTTTTTTTATTTGTCTTCATTCTTTCTTAAATAAAATATAATCACACACAAATGTATTCAAACAATGTAATGGAATCTATAAATTCAATATAATGGAAAGAGACCAGATGTTTAAAACATGAACTTCATTATAATTAGCACTTCCTACCTTTCTCTTCGAGATAGGTTTCACAGTCAGAGAAAATCATCATTCAGCAACTCGAATTGTAAGGTTTACACTGTTACCAGATCAACGTGACGGGGAGAAAAACTGGCTAGAGAAGAAACATAAACTTTTCTGAGTGATAGTACATCTTACATTGGCGAGAACGCAAGGGGTGAGCATCTCTGCAGTAAAAGCAGTAACTCTCTGACCGACACTCAGAAGTAAGATGTGAGTCATGAACAGAACAATTACCACACCGGGAACGGTTGTTGCAATTTCTAATCCCATGACCAAACTCATAACAACAGAAACACTAAAAGGGACGCTCAACAAAAGGCTTCACCTCAAAAGAGGTCGGGTTAATGTTAATTAATGCGATCTGGGATATGCGAACCATAGAAAGTGAGGATGATCATATTTTTACTGCCTTTCATATTTGTTACTCGTTGGACATTGTCTGGGCACATAGCGAGAATGTCCTCTTCTGAGAATTGATATAGGTCTTCATTATATATACGCCCCTTACTATAATTGAATCCACTGGGGGGGAGGGGGGTTAATCCCAGTACCCCTGCCACTTGGGCCTTGCTATTTAATCATGGCTGTTACAATGCAACCTTCTGCTGTAGTTGCGTCATGGATAACTTTTGTGGTTGTAGAGCTGGCATGGTTTCTCTTGGGGACCACCAACCATACCGGATAACAGACTCCCCCCACCCTCCCAATAAGTTCACATTAAAATAATTAGAGGACATTTATTGACAAAACCACATGTATGATTTTCACCCGGACAACGTAGGGTATCGCTGCTAGTGAGGAAATATTGTTAATACGTTTATACGTTAATACGTTGTTAATACGTAGTCGCGATGACGTCGTACCAAACCACGCCTACGTCCTTCCTAGTCGTGTGCACTTAGTTGTTGAGTTTAATCTTAATAATCCCGTCTAGATGAAGTTGAAGTTTATCACTTTCCTCCTCTATACTGAATGATTGAGTATAGAAGGCATAGTGGTATAGTGATGTCGTACCACACCACGCCTACGTCCTTCCATGTGTGATGAAGTGTGGTAGGGGCAGCTGGTGAGTGATGAGTAGAACGGTGACATAATAACCCCTCAGTGGTGTGAGGTGGTAGGTTCGATGACGTCACTACTGTCTGCTACAGTGAAGAGTCACGAGAGGCTAGAGATGTTGTGAGTTGTGTTGTGACCCAGGATTGTTGATTCGTCTGAACAGAACAGGCTCTCCACTCTCTCTCTCTCTCTCTCACTGTTACCCTTTCTTCTCTGCTCTTATTCTTCACTTTTTCTTCACTTAACTTCACCTTTCCTATTTTCTTTTTTTTAACCCTTTATTATTGTGTGTAATATTTCTCGGTTATCACTTGCTTTCTAACTGTATGTATTTCTTCTTTATTTTACACCATTTATTTCGTTATCCTCAGCGCTGTGCAACAAATGTTAATTATATGGTTTTCTATAACTATATGGTTTAGGAGATGGAGCAAGCTTTCAGTGGCTACTCACTTTTTATTTATAATCCGAGTTAGTGTACAGTTTCACAAATATGTTTGGGTTTAGTTAGATATGGGAGCTAACTTTATGAGAGAGATTATATGCTAAAGTAACCTGTGAAGGCTTCGGTTATCAGTAGCGAACTGACGCCTTAGGAGCACAAAAGGTCACATGACCTGTGTCGTCATTATATGCTAACATGTTACTGGTTCTCACAGTGGGCTGTGCCCAGTTCTCTACACGTTTAAGCTTATGTTAGCAGTTTTAGAGCATCATTTGATGCCTGATTCACTCATGTAGGTGAGTATGTAAGTGATTATAAGTAGCCATCTAAATGTAGGTTTAACCGAAACACCAGTACCGCTACCTGGGTGCGCCAGTCAATATTTGGCCGATTGTCCCTGCCAGACCTCAAGACCATTGTCCAGGACTTTTTGGATCTTCTCCAGCGCCGACTTACACCACTTCAATGGCTCACTAACAACTCCTCAGGCATCTCCATCCCAGTAACCAGAACCATCTATATTGCTTTTATCCGTTCAGTTGTTGATTACCTCTCCCCTGCTCTAATTCAACTTCCCAGGGCTACTCTTGAAATTTAGAAAAATTTCAGAATAGAGCAATGGGAATAATTTTTGGTTGTCCAATGTCGACCAGCGTGAGTTGCGTCTTCCCCCATTAGTGGAGAGAATTTATTCAAATGTTACTTGCTTCACTGTCAAGTGCCTCCATTTCCCACATCTTTCACCCCATTACTCTCAGTTAGTCAGAACTTCTCTTTCACCAAACAACCCGGTCCCTCCCATACTGCCTGCTGGACGTACTCTTATAAGATCTGTTTCCTCTATGCTCCGTAGTCTTAATATAGATATAATGGTTGCAGACATCCCCCCAGGGCCCCCTCGGTGGATGCTACCAACACCTGATGTGAGCTTCACACCTACTTCCAAGTCGGAACTGCCTTCTCTACAGCGGCAGTTGGCTTTGGAACACATAGAAACAGTGACGTCTTCCATCACAGATCCATACTGCCTCTACACTGATGGTTCATTGCAAATGGATGGTACAGCAGGTTGTGCCGTTTTCTCACCTGACATGGAGTCACCTCCAGGGGGCTGGGTTGGCCGTCGTCTCTGTAACCACTCCAGCTCAACATTGTGTGAACTGTATGCTATTCTGGATGCTGTTAGTCTTGTTTGTCAACGTGGAGTGAATACTGCCATTTGTTGTGACCAAACCTGCCCTTCATTCCCTCACTAGTGTTCAGTCCACACACTCTACTGTTATTCAGCAGATTTTATAGTTTGTGGCCTTATTGCGTCATCGTAACTTGACTATCAAATTTTTATGGGTACTATCTCATGTAGGTTTACGTCACAATGGTACAGTTGACAGACTCACAAAGGAAGCCTGCCTTATGCCTCCTCGTGGTGTTGGACGTCCTCTCTCCCTGACATGTTACCTCACTAGAGTCCGCTCCACTGCTCTCCTTCCTGTACTGCGACGCAGGGATGCAGAGAGGCCCTTCAGCATCTCCATCACCCGTTACGAGTCTGTCTGTCATCACAAATATTCCTACCGTCGTCGAGGCCTCATGGTTCGAAGGCACAATGTAGTCTCTGCTCGTTTGAGGCTTGGCTACCGGCCACCGTGGCAGGTTGCTGGGATGCAGGGTGAGCCTCCCTTCACTGAGTGTCGCTTGTGTCGTGCTAACACCATAGAACACTATTGCCTGGCCTGCCCCACTGTCCGACACTTACTGCCCCGGGGCCTGCCTTTTGATATGGTTTGTTGACACCTGCTGAACCATCAGGTTCTGGAGGAGCTTCTGGTACGCCATCCTCGTTTTGGTGGATCTAAGTAGGTCATAATGTAAATATTTGTATGTACAGTCTCCTCCACTCCCGCTTTCACCAGTTCAGCGTTGTCAACGTATACACTCGGCATCATGTGAGCTACCAGTTCCGACTCTCACATCCGAAACACCTGCCATCAACCCTTACTCTTACTGGCAGGTGTTTCGGAGGTAAGAGTTCGAACTGGTAGCTCATACGATGCCGTTAGCAACGCTGAACTGGTGAAAGCGGGAGTGGAGGAGACTGTATGCTTGTGCTTCATTATGTTATGTTTTCGTGGTGTGTGTGTGTGTGTGTGTGGTTGTAGTCATTTAGATTCTCATGGGTTCCTCCTGTCCGTATGTTTTGGGTCCTGGCTATTGATTGACGCTGGTCGACGCAATTAATAATAAACAAAAAACTCACAAAAATAATTAGAACAAAAAGAAGAGTGTTTTATGTTGAAGCCATATTTTATATCTTTCATGCATGGGATAATATATTGTGTAGCATATTCTCATAATATTAGGGTTTTAACGAACGTTATTCACTTATTCATGTGATAATATAGCTGTATTTGATACTATTATTTTTGTTTTAATGTGTATGTAAGCAGATTATCATAGGGGAATATTAGTGAAAAAAAAAACCAGTTGGAATTATGCATTATTTATTACCACCTAGAATTATTCCCTCATCCATTACATATGAATAAATATGAATCATAAGCTTTATACCTTATTATATATTTGAAATAGACACACAAACTCTTCATAGAACTATGATAACAATAAAGGTAAATGACAACATCAGGTAATTAACAATATAATGATCATGACAATATTATTAATCATGATTTAAATAAAAAAATCAATCTGGTGTTTCGTTGTCCGAGCCTGAAGTGGTTCAGCTGGCTGGCTGCAGGACACAACATTAGTCCGGCACTATACTATTGCGGACAGGAGTTCTTCACTATCCTCCTCTGGCCAACCCTATGATGTGACAACGTCGCATTCTTGGATATATGAGTTGCCTACTAGATCATTATTATTAATCATAATAGTATTCCCGAGATAATCGATTAATCTTTCATCTATAATCCTAATGGTTATACTCGACCTGAAGGTTTGACTGAGGTATAAGAGGAGATATAAATGATGTAGGAAGCCACTTACTTTATACAACATGACATTCAAGCATGTAACACAAGAAACCTACAGACTATTATTTTTATCTCCTTTTTTCTGAAGAGTGAACCCTGAAACATGGTTCATGACCGCACTGTATCATATACAAACAGATTTTGCCAGATATTTACTATCTTCAATAATGGATTCGTACAACAATATTTGGTTGTAATAGCAATGTGATTTTTTTTTTCTCATGGTTCATGGAATCAAATACATAAAAAATATGAAGTTGTGCCACACCTGTTGTATAAACTTTCTAGCCTCAAGAAAAGTCCACCATCCGATCAATCCAATAAAAGTAAAGTCTTAATACTCGTGATATCCACCAATATGTATCATCAACTTTGTCACGGGGAGACATTATCACCCACTCGTGAAACTGTCTGTGTGTGTGTGTGTGTGTGTGTGTGTTCGAATAACTGAGATTCGTTTGTTATTGAAGAGAGAAACCCTGAGGCCTAATCCGGGCTTATGATATGGTTCAAGCACTGCCTACAACTCCTCCACACCTTGGCAAGTCGAATACATTTTCCAATTCTTCCCACCTCTGCAACTTCTCTGTTTTGAAGGCTTGCCTGCTTTTATTATTTTTTGTAACATGTTTTATGTGCATAAAATTTATGCACCATTCATAATATTGGTTTCTGCTGAAATGCTTGTTATTGTATTTCCTTGTGGTGCATTCCAAAGGATAGAATACCCTCCTCTTGACTGTACTGTGACTTCTGTGGTTCACCACTTTCAGCGGTTCACAACTTTCAGCGGTTCACAACTTTCAGACACTGATGAATAATTTAGGTAGCATAAGGTTTACTTGGCAAACTTGGCTTTTTTGCCGACTAAGCTTGTCGTACTAATTTATGTTGCTGTCGAAATGGTCGTTTAGGTAGTCAGAGCCTGGCAGTGACTAAAATAGAATTGAGTAGTGTTTTACAAAATGGATCACATTACACACGAAAAGAGAAACATTGTGCTGTGTATTATTAAAGCAATGTGTTCAAAGATAAAACAGAAAAATACATGTGGAGATATGATGTTAAAAGTGCCGACAAAGAGAAGCAAACAGAGCAAGTCTTGTGAAAACATACAAATGGACCGCGAGGCCCCTTTCGACACTTGGCCAAAGTGAACCACCAGAGGCGAGCCAACTCTTGTTTTTGTCTGTGTTACGACGGACAATATGTGAACCGGGCTTAACAATTTTATAAACTCCTTTAGAAAGTGATTTCTTATTCTAGCAAACAAGATATGATCATGAGGCAGAGAACTTTAATCCCACCTTAGCAACCAACAGGCAAAGCCTCGTTACCTCGATAAACAAGAGGAAAACCTTTACGAAGCTTTGCTCGTGTTTTCTCCATTTCTCACATCACACCAGACAAAGACTACCGAGCAAAGTTCACCCGTGTCGATGGAGCCTAAGTTATTATTTGAGTTAATATGGTATTCAGTCAAGGGATACTACCTTTGAATTGCGTATATTCAGTAGATGTTTCGATAAATCACATTGTATCAAATAATGTATAACATATTCTGTTAGTAGGAAACTTATAGTCGCAAATAATAAAAATAAAACAATTTTATAATTATATAAACCTTGTTGAAATAGAGAATGATACCTTCCCGTTAAATGAGTTGTATTACTCTTTTACATACTGTTATCACTGTCATAAGTTTAAGTTCAAAATTTAATATTACAAATATGCATAAACTATGTAATAGTTGAGCTACACATAAATTAAATGAGATTTGTCATGTTGCCCGTGCAGAGTGAATGCCTACAGGTAAAGCAAGCGTCAAAGCAGCCAATCAGAGCTCCATTCATATTTCTGGCTAGGCTCACCATGGACTCGATAGGTCTGCTGGACAAGTCTAAGTAAATGGAATATAAATAAAGAATATCCAACAGAATAATTAATCAGGATAAAGAAAAGCAGACAAGAGCATTACAGTTCATCAAAAACGTCAAAGTGTGAACAAAATATATAACCGTGAGTGGTGTATTCTCTTTCTGATGTAGAATCAAGCCTTGAAATTAATTGGAAAATTTACAGCAAACACAATGTCTATTCCGACATTTTTTTCGTACCAAAACAAGACTATCGCGACAGTCGCTTCGACTCTTCACACACTTGGTGCGACACCCATCCTCTTTTCCCCGAGGTGGTAATGGGCAATCCATCCTTGCTTTGGTGGTAGTGGTTGTACTGGTGGTAGTGGTTGTACTGGTGGTGGTAGTGGTTGTACTGGTGGTAGTAGTGGTTGTACTGGTGGTAGTAGTGGTTGTACTGGTGGTAGTAGTGGTTGTACTGGTGGTAGTGGTTGTACTGGTGGTAGTAGTGGTTGTACTGGTGGTAGTAGTGGTTGTACTGGTGGTAGTGGTTGTACTGGTGGTAGTAGTGGTTGTACTGGTGGTAGTAGTGGTTGTACTGGTGGTAGTGGTGGTTGTACTGGTGGTGGTAGTGGTTGTACTGGTGGTAGTAGTGGTTGTACTGGTGGTAGTGGTTGTACTGGTGGTGGTAGTGGTTGTACTGGTGGTGGTAGTGGTTGTACTGGTAGTAGTAGTGGTTGTACTGGTGGTAGTGGTTGTACTGGTGGTGGTAGTGGTTGTACTGGTAGTAGTAGTGGTTGTACTGGTGGTAGTAGTGGTTGTACTGGTGGTAGTGGTGGTTGTACTGGTGGTGGTAGTGGTTGTACTGGTAGTAGTGGTTGTACTGGTGGTAGTGGTTGTACTGGTGGTGGTAGTGGTTGTACTGGTGGTAGTGGTTGTACTGGTGGTAGTAGTGGTTGTACTGGTAGTAGTAGTGGTTGTACTGGTGGTAGTAGTGGTTGTACTGGTGGTAGTGGTGGTTGTACTGGTGGTAGTAGTTGTGGTTGTACTGGTAGTAGTAGTGGTTGTACTGGTGGTAGTAGTGGTTGTACTGGTGGTAGTGGTTGTACTGGTAGTAGTAGTGGTTGTACTGGTGGTAGTGGTTGTACTGGTAGTAGTAGTGGTTGTACTGGTAGTAGTAGTGGTTGTACTGGTGGTAGTGGTTGTACTGGTAGTAGTGGTTGTACTGGTAGTAGTGGTTGTACTGGTAGTAGTGGTTGTACTGGTGGTAGTGGTTGTACTGGTGGTAGTAGTGGTTGTACTGGTAGTAGTAGTGGTTGTACTGGTAGTAGTGGTTGTACTGGTGGTAGTGGTTGTACTGGTAGTAGTGGTTGTACTGGTAGTAGTAGTGGTTGTACTGGTGGTAGTAGTTGTACTGGTAGTAGTAGTGGTTGTACTGGTGGTAGTGGTTGTACTGGTAGTAGTAGTGGTTGTACTGGTGGTAGTAGTGGTTGTACTGGTAGTAGTAGTGGTTGTACTGGTAGTAGAAGTGGTTGTACTGGTGGTAGTAGTTGTACTGGTAGTAGTAGTGGTTGTACTGGTAGTAGTGGTGGTTGTACTGGTGGTAGTAGTTGTACTGGTGGTAGTGGTTGTACTGGTAGTAGTAGTGGTTGTACTGGTAGTAGTAGTGGTTGTACTGGTGGTAGTAGTTGTACTGGTAGTAGTAGTGGTTGTACTGGTAGTAGAAGTGGTTGTACTGGTAGTAGTGGTTGTACTGGTAGTAGTAGTGGTTGTACTGGTGGTAGTAGTAGTGGTTGTACTGGTAGTAGTAGTGGTTGTACTGGTACTAGTAGTGGTTGTACTGGTAGTAGTAGTGGTTGTACTGGTGGTAGTGGTTGTACTGGTGGTAGTAGTGGTTGTACTGGTAGTAGTAGTGGTTGTACTGGTAGTAGTAGTGGTTGTACTGGTGGTAGTGGTGGTTGTACTGGTGGTAGGGGTTATACTGGTAGTAGTAGTTGTACTGGTAGTAGTAGTAGTGGTTGTACTGGTGGTAGTGGTTGTACTGGTAGTAGTAGTTGTACTGGTAGTAGTAGTGGTTGTACTGGTAGTAGTGGTTGTACTGGTAGTAGTAGTGGTTGTACTGGTGGTAGTAGTAGTGGTTGTACTGGTAGTAGTAGTGGTTGTACTGGTACTAGTAGTGGTTGTACTGGTAGTAGTAGTGGTTGTACTGGTAGTAGTGGTTGTACTGGTGGTAGTAGTTGTTGTACTGGTAGTAGTAGTGGTTGTACTGGTAGTAGTAGTGGTTGTACTGGTAGTAGTAGTGGTTGTACTGGTAGTAGTAGTGGTTGTACTGGTGGTAGGGGTTATACTGGTAGTAGTAGTTGTACTGGTAGTAGTAGTAGTGGTTGTACTGGTGGTAGTGGTTGTACTGGTAGTAGTAGTTGTACTGGTAGTAGTGGTTGTACTGGTGGTAGTGGTTGTACTAGTAGTAGTAGTGGCTGTACTGGTAGTAGTAGTAGTGGTTGTACTGGTAGTAGTAGTGGTTGTACTGGTGGTAGTGGTTGTACTGGTGGTAGTAGTGGTTGTACTGGTGGTAGTTGTGGTTGTACTGGTAGTAGTGGTTGTACTGGTGGTAGTGGTTGTACTGGTAGTAGTAGTAGTAGTAGTAGTAGTAGTAGTAGTGGTAGTAGTAGTAGTAGTAGTAGTAGTAGTAGTAGTAGTAGTAGTAGTAGTAGTAGTAGTAGTAGTAGTAGTAGTAGTAGTAGTAGTGGTTGTACTGGTGGTAGTGGTTGTACTGGTGGTAGTGGTTGTACTGGTGGTAGTTGTGGTTGTACTGGTAGTAGTAGTAGTAGTAGTAGTAGTGGTTGTACTGGTAGTAGTAGTAGTAGTAGTAGTAGTAGTAGTAGTAGTGGTTGTACTGGTGGTAGTGGTTGTACTGGTGGTAGTGGTTGTACTGGTGGTAGTGGTTGTACTGGTAGTAGTAGTGGTTGTACTGGTGGTAGTAGTTGTACTGGTAGTAGTAGTAGTAGTAGTAGTAGTAGTAGTAGTAGTAGTAGTAGTAGTAGTAGTAGTAGTAGTAGTAGTAGTAGTAGTAGTAGTAGGAGGAGGAGTTGTACTGGTAGTAGTAGTGGTTGTACTGGTAGTAGTAGTAGTAGTAGTAGTAGTAGTAGTAGTAGTAGGATCTTTGTAACGACAACAAACACAATCGTAATTCAGACATCTTTTATAACGCCTAACTTTGTTTCCGTGACAGTCCCATTTCTCCCTCACACACTTGGTGCGACACCCATGTTTTTTTGTTGGAGGTGGTAATAAACAGACTATCATTTCTTTGGTGGTAGTAGTAGTGGTTGTACTGGTGGTAGTAGTGGTTGTACTGGTAGTAGTTGTAGGAGTTGTACTGGTAGTAGTAGTGGTTGTACTGGTGGTAGTAGTTGTTGTACTGGTAGTAGTAGTAGGAGTTGTACTGGTAGTAGTAGTGGTTGTACTGGTGGGAATAGTGGTTGTACTGGTGGTAGTAGTGGTTGTACTGGTAGTAGTTGTAGGAGTTGTACTGGTAGTAGTAGTGGTTGTACTGGTGGTAGTAGTGGTTGTACTGGTGGTAGTAGTGGTTGTACTGGTAGTAGTAGTAAGAGTTGTACTGGTAGTAGTAGTAGGAGTTGTACTGGTAGTAGTAGTGGTTGTACTGGTAGTAGTAGTTAGAGTTGTACTGGTAGTAGTAGTGGTTATACCAGTAGTAGTAGTGGTTTTATTGGTAGTAGTAGTTGGATGTGTACTGGTAGTAGTAGTGGATGTACTGGTAGTAGTAGTGGTTGTACTGGTGGTAGTAGTGGTTGTACTGGTGGTAGTAGATGTACTGGAGGTAGTAGATGTACTGGTGGTAGTAGTGGTTGTACTGGTAGTAGTAGTAGTAGGAGTTGTACTGGTAGTAGTAGTGGTTGTACTGGTGGTAGTAGTAGTACTGGTGGGATTAGTAGTACTGGTGGTAGTAGTTGTACTGATGGGAGTAGTGGTACTGGTGGTAGTAGTAGTACTGGTGGGAATAGTGGTTGTACTGGTAGTAGTACTGGGGGTAGTAGTAGTAGTACTGGGGATATTAATAGTACTGGTGGTAGTAGTAGTACTAGTGGTAGTAGTAGTGGTTGTACTGGTGGTAGTAGTAGGAGTTGTACTGGTAGTAGTAGTAGGAGTTGTACTGGTAGTAGTAGTGGTTGTACTGGTGGGAATAGTGGTTGTACTGGTGTTAGTAGTAGTATTGGTGGTAGTAGTACTTGGGGTAGTAGTAGTACTGGGGGTAGTAGTAGTATTCGGGATATTAATAGTACTAGTGGTAGTAGTAGTACTGGGGACATTAATAGTACTAGTGGTAGTAGTAGTACTGGTGGTAGTAGTAGTACTAGTGGTAGTAGTAGTACTGGTGGTAGTAGGAGTTGTAGCATTCATTACTGAAAGAAATATCATAAATATTAATAATAAATTATTAACTATCATTATATCGTACTTGACTATTATAATTATAGGACTTATATTATATAGGCTTGTCATGAATTATTATATTCCTATATTACTTTACCTTCAGCTTTGTGACAACATATCTACCCCTCTCTTCATTTCAGTTTTTTTTCTTTCTTTTCTTATGCAACGCAAATAAATTATAACTACACAATATATTTACACCACAAGGTATTTATCTACAATTCATAAATACTACAATGTATGATAATGTAGGAAAGCATTTTAGTGTGACACCTATTTGGAGGCGGGACTTTCTTGTTGGTGAATAAGTGGGCAACTCATTCCTTCACACATAGATAACTGTATACCTTGATTGAAAACCAAAATACTACGCATTTCGCAGTAATAGACGCAGTAAATAGAGTACAAGCAAGATAGTAGGTAAATAAGTTGGGATATAAAGTCTGATAGATAAGAAGGTAGGGATATACAGTATGATAACTATGAAGATAGGGATATAAGTATATACGTATAGTATGTAGGTAATGAAATAACAAAAATATGCAAGGAAGTATATAATGTAAGTATGTAAGTTTTTTGTATCGGTAGAAACGTATGATAACAGTAGTATTTCAATTGGTAAGACAGTATTGTATAATTAAGTAGTAATAAAATAATTACAGTATGTTTTCAAAGTTTTGTATGTGGTAGTATTGTAGAAAACCTCCTAACCAGCCCTGTACATTCATCACCTCAAATCAACTGTTGTGAACCAAGCACCTGACGTTTCTGATATCTCACTTGTCTGACACTCACGCATCATCAGCCTCACTAATCTGCCTTTGTGCACGCACCTACCTGCCCAAGATCGCTGCCTGCCTAGCCGAACCCCGGTCAACGGTCACTATCTCACCAGTCTCCACTTACTCACCAACCTTGGCCCACTCAGCACCTCCTCCTGACCACACCACTTCCTCTGCCACCTGTCTCGCTGGCAGGGTGAAGTGGTTCAATTTCCTAAAAGGTTATGGTGTTCTGACCGCTGGCAGCATTGACTACTTCGTCCACAGTAGGGGTATCCTTCTCGCTGCTGCCACCACCTCACCACCATCACTGAGGGACGGAGAGGAGGTGTCCTTCTCTGTGGAGGATGGGAGGAAGGGCCTGGAGGCTACCAATGTAGCCGGGCTTGATGGTGGTAAAGTCTTCGACTCACTCCATGGCCTTTGGGAGGAAGACTGCTGATGCCCAACCACCGCAGCAATGGCAGCAGCAGGCAGACATAGTCACCGTCTTTACCAAGACTGCTGTTGCCTTAGCTGCAGTAGGGCTAGATCGTCTTTCCGACCTCCTCCAGGACATCTTCGTGAGAAATGGCTTGCCACCAATCGCCATTTCTCCCGATTTATAACCACCCACCACCACCACCACCACCAAGAAGCGAGGCAGCTAGCCAGCACGAGGAAGAGCAGCAGAGCAGACACGCCAACAACCCCGCCTCCGGCCCACTTCCGTCGCCGACTGATGTTGCCTCGTCCACTCAACTGGGGGGAATGTTGGGAAGGCATCACAACCACCTCCACCTCCACCACCTGAGCCTGCCCAACATGACCCTGAGTTGCAGGAGGACACAGACACCAATGCCCACTCCACCACCACCACTAAGGATGATTCCACCGACGACAACATGGACCTGGAGGATGAAGGGGGATGGCAGTCGGCGGGGAAGAGGAAGAGGAAGAGAATGAAGGACAGACAGTCCATCAACACCAACACCACCTACTGTTACCGTAGAGTGGTGGATGTCTACCTCTCCTCACCTTGACATCTTCTCCTAATATACCACATGCTGCCGTGACCCCGACGTCTTCCAAGTTCGGGTGGTGTGGACGAGCAGAGTAACACTGTCTGCTTGTTCACTCTCCAAAACATTAACGCAACCAAGCTCTTTTATACCGATCTACAACAAGCAGTGGAGGAGGAGACACTAATACACACACACACTGACACACACATACAATTAACTATATACACGTTTTTTATCACTATGTACTGTACAGTTGGACACAGGAATTGTGCTACAGCCTAGGTGAAATATACTTGTCCCATTTGAGTAACCAGTGTCTATTATCAGGTAGTTGCTTTTTATTACCATCCTCAATACTGACTTCTGCCCCTGGTGTCTCCTATTTGGCACTAAGGAACTTGATATTGGGAGAACTTGACCATCTTTCACTTGGGCTGTCCTCAAATTCCTGTGTCCAACTGTACATATGTCACCTTAATGACCATTGAGTAGTCGATAGGTGTTAAACACAAACACATACATACATACCAGTCTCAGTCTAGCCTTTGTAGTGGTAAGACCTCGTCCTCTCAGTGCATAGCAGCAACAGATATTGCATATGTGGAGTTACCCTGGTTTGCCAGGGTCTCTTACCAGCAGTATCCTGCCATATTAAAGTACAAAGTAAAGTAAATTTGCAGTGGTTTGTTGCACTGCTTTGGTGCTCCTAAACTAAAACCATTTAGTTGCTCCCCACACCAGACCCGCAGCACTCGCTGCCCCAGGGGAAACTCTGTGGTAGTGGGGCCAGTAGTCAGGTGCGTCATTTGGGCGTCTCTTTTTCTTATTCTATCTTTTCTTCCATATTTTCGGTGCGACCACCTGGGCCTATGGTTGTCTCTTGGCTGAGCAATGGTATTCGCTTGGGGGGTGGGTTCCTACTACACCACCCCTCGCATTAGGCAGGTTTGGTGGTGGGGAAGTTCCTTCCGCACAAACTCCGATCCCCTAGCTGGTACTGGAGAACACCGCCAGGCTTCCACTGTGGGGAGGGGGGAGCAGTGCCGGAAAATTTATCTCTTCCCTAAATTATTGTTTATTTTGGGGGGTTGATACAATACTTAAGGGAGTTAGGTTGTTGTGTCAGGAAGAGGGGTCTGACGTAGTCCGATGCCCAGGATGGATGTTTCCCCAACTAGCCTCCCTCCTCTTCAAAGGACAAACTAGAACAATGGCAGACGATATTGGAACCCCAACGACAGACAGACAATGACAATTTGATATTGAAATTCTTCCCATGAATGCTCACTATGTAAATGTTCGATGTGTGAACGCGGGGCAGTCTCTCAAGACTGTTAACTCCTTAATCATCTAAAAGGTCCTTGATGATCAGGCGGGTGCCAGTCTTGATTATGTTGCGTGATTGTAGTCTCATGATTAAAGTCCTGAAAGAATCACAGGTTAAGGATTTCCTTAAACTGACCTAAATTCATGACATCAGGGTGAAAACTACCATTCCATTGGGTCTAAATACCTGTAAAAACGTCATTTTTCATAGGGATTTGTCAGCGATAGACGAGGCAAACATTCTAGAAGACATGAAGGACTAAGGCGTTGTTGATGTTCGAAGCATGACCAAGATGAGAGAGACCATTAGAGAGAATTCTGGCTTATGTTCCTTGACTTTTGCATCAGCTCAGATTCCGGACACAGTTAAGATTAGATACGAAATAGTTCATGTTAGACCATAAGTACAGAAACCTATGCATTGTTTCCGTTGCCAGAAATTCGGACCCACAGCATTGAGGTGCTTTGGTAAAGATTCACTTGTAGAAAATGTGCTGGTAGGCACGAGACATCTATGTGTTCTGCGACAGTATTCAAGTGTGCTAATTGTGACGGCTCCCACCAGGCAAGTGCAGGTGACTGCAGGAGCCTTAAAGCGGAGACTGAGCCAATGGCATACATGAGAGCTCATGATGTCAGTCCCCTAACGGGAACCGCCTTGTCGTGGTGGGGGGCTTGTATGTCTCTGAGACTTGGCAAGCTAGACTAGAGGGGGCTCCGGCCCCTGCTCTGCCCCGATTTCGGTGAGTGAGGGCTTCCCATGCTAGGAAGGTCGTCAGTGAGACCAGAATAAATGGTTCCCATCTTTCAGTTCTTCAACTGTCCCTCTTTTCTTTATATTTCCTTCCTGCTTTCTGTCACACCTCTCTATCGCCTTTTTCTGGCGCTATAGGACCTCGATGTTGCGGCGCCTAGTATCCATCAATCCATCTAATCATGATGTCAGTTATGGTGAGGGAAAGAGGAAGGTGGAGGGGGTTAACCAAACTCCCACACTTTCCTATGCTGCAGCAATGACTGGCACCACTGGTAATGCAACAGATGTTAACGTGGTTATCAAGGCTAAAGATAAGGACATAAAATAATTTAATGATCAAGTTAATAAGTGATTGGTTCGAGTAGAAAAATTGACTAAGAAACTGGAAAAAATTGTTGCATCAACCCAGCAAAACAAGCCCCACAAGGGTAATGACACTGAATCAATTTCTAGGTCTCGTGTTCTTGCTAACGTAACTTCCATGAAGCATACATCTGGGATAGGCAATACTACTTTTCCCTATCCAATGCTGTTATTACAGTTAAACATTAAGATGGACCATAATCAGATTTGAATTGATTGATTGATTGATATATTGATGCAACTAGGCATCTGGCGTCGTAACATCTAGGGTCATATACCGCCCAACACAAAATTGTTTTCCTCAACTAACAAAATCATAAACTCCCGAAAGGGACACGCATCATGACTAAATTACACACAAACTATAAACACACACCATTACTAAAAGAACGTGTCAACTTAACTAAAATATAAAAAAAGAATCAAAACTAAATAATATCAAACTATCTAACAACCCTAAATATAATAAAATCACAATTATGGAGGAGGCCAGCCTCCTCCACATAGGAGAGGGTGTTCCCTCCCACACTACAAGCCTCCTCCCCGAGCACCAGGGAGAGACTGTAAGAACTGTCACCCACCCGGTACTCGGAGAGGTGCCTACGACGCAGGTCCCCAAAACTGGGACACTCCACAATAATATGCCTCACTGTCACTGGGACCAGACAATCATCACAGTAGGGAGGGTTAATCCTGTCCATTAAAAAGCCATGAGTCAATAATGTGTGGCCAATGCGGAGACGGACAAGAGCCGTCTCCCACCGGCGGGACAGGTCGCTGTAGCTCCACAAACCAAGGCGTTGACGGATGTCACGGAGCTTGATAGCCCCGACTGCGTCCCATCTGTCCTGCCAGCAGGAATAGACGGTAACTTCTATATAGGGTCGAAGGTCTACTGCAGGGACAGGATGATGCCCGGCAGGAGGCCGAGAATTGGAGACCACAGCCTTAGCCAGGGCATCAGCTCGCTCATTACCATCGACACCCACATGGGCCGGGACCCAACAGAAAGTGACTTTGCGGCCACGACGACCCAGGAGGACAAGCCACTCAAGGATGGCCAACACCAGGGGATGGAGAGAGTTACAATTGAACAAGGCCTGCAAGGCACTACAGGAATCACTATAAATAGTAAAAGAAGGCTGAGAGCGAGTAAAAATAATTTGGATGGCATATAAAATGGCCGAGAGCTCAACAGTGAAAATCGACATGACAGAAGGAAGTCTACCGAGATGGCAAAAGTCAGGAAAGACAACTCCAAAGCCAACTCCAGCATCAGACTTTGACCCATCTGTGTACACAGGGAGGGACTCCCTGTGAGTGAAGGCATGTTCTAAAAACAGGGAACGAACCACTGGAGGAGGAAGATATTCCTTTTTGTCTGTAAAACAGGTGCAGGGAAAAACTTCTGGAAGAAGCCATGGAGCCACCCTGGGGACCCTCACAGGACGAATCTGGAAATCTTCAATTCCCATCTCCTCCATAGCCTTCCTGACCCGGAAGCCAAAGGGCCATGGAGTACGAGAATGTGAAAGGTAATAATTAGACATGATATCAAATGACACCGCCAAGCAAGGAAGGGAGTCGGGAAGTCGATGTAATCGCTGCCAACAACGAACCATTGAGGACTGGCGACGGAGATCTAGAGGTGGTTCGTTAGCGTCCACCAGGAGACTGGGGATTGGTGATGACAAGAACACTCAAGTTGCCAGACGTACTCCAGCATGATGAACAGGGTCTAAAACTCTGAGACGGACATCTGTGGCAGAGGAGTACACCTCACACCCATAATCAAGTTTTGACCTAATAAAAACATGGTATAGGCGAAGGAGGGTGGCCCGATCAGCCCCCCAGGTAGTATGGCTCAGAACCCTCTACAGATTAAGAGCTTTGATGCAGGAGACTTTAAGTGTACGTAAGTGGGGAACCCAAGTCAAACGTTTGTCAAAAAGGAGACCCAAAAAGCGAGTCTCCTCAACACAGCGTATCCGATGACCATACATGAATAAGTCCGGATCAGGGTGGACACCTCGGATGCGGCAGAAGTGCATAGCAACTGTCTTGGCAGGAGAAAATCGAAACCCATGAGAACCGCGACTGACATACGGGAGGCAGCAAACCAGACTGCTAGGTCATCAACGTACATCGAGTTGGCTATACCGTCCGGAAGGGATGAGGCAATGGCATTAATTGCTACTGCAAACAATGTGACACTGAGGACACTTCCCTGAGGGACGCCCTCCTCCTGTGCAACAGATGCTGAGAGAGCTGTACCAACCCTTACAGAAAAACTGCGACCACTAAGAAACTCTTTAAGAAATCGTGGAAGGCGACCTCGCAGGCCATATACATGGAGCTGCTGCATGATGCCATATTGCCATGTAGTGTCATATGCTTTCTCTAAATCAAATAATACACAGACAAGGTGTTGATGTCGTGCAAAGGCCCCACATGCAGCAGCTTCCAACCTGACCAAAGCATCTGTAGTGGAACGATGTTTACAAAAACCCGACTGGGACGGAGACAGAAAATCACCCCGTTCCAAGAAGTATACCAGTCTGACATTCACCATCTTCTCAAATAGTTTACATAAACACGAGGTCAAAGCAATTGGTCGGTAATTGAGGGCAACACTAGAGTCTTTGCCTGGCTTGGGGAAAGGAAGGATGGTAGCAACCCTCCACCCAGAAGGGAAGACACCCTCCACCCAGATTCTGTTATATAAAGCTAAGAGAAATGAGATTGCCTCCTCACCCAAGTGTCACAACATTGCATAATATTATGGTATGTTGTCTGGCCCAGGAGAAGTGTCCCCACAGAGAGAGAGAGCAGAATGCAGGTCTCTCAGGTGAATATATGGTTATGGTTATAACTTTCATTCTTGTTCCCTGAGAAATCCAGGGCAGTGCGCTCCTTGGCTCTTAACTCTTGTCTCACAGCCAGAGGTCGAGAGTCACGGCTGGAGACTCTAGCAAAAGCCTCTGCCATGGTATTGGCCACTGTCAAACTATCCATAATCATAATTCCATTGACCTTAAATACAGGTCGAGAACTAGGAGAAAACTTCCCCGCCATCTTACGGACTCTCTTGAACACATGGGTGAGTGGAGTTTTACTATTAATTGAAGACACATAGGCCTTCCAAGATGCACGTCGGGACTCTTTTAAAACTCGTCTAGCCCGGGAAGTCCTCTAAAAGAGTTGGCTCCCCACGATTGCGATGAAGGCGAGAGAAAGCAGCGCGCTTCTCCCGCACAGCAGTGGTGCAGACTGGTGACCACCAAAGGACAAGACGTTTGGGAAAGTAGCCAGATGTTTTAGGGATAGAGTTGAGAGCAGCAGATTATATCATATCAGTGAAATATGTTACAGCCTCGTCAGAGCTACCAAAATCGGTTACAGATGAGACCGAAGAAGTTAGCTCTCTAATAAACTACCAGTCAGCCTTCTCTAATTTCCACCTAGGAAGACGAGACTGTGGTTCATACTTGTTACCTTCTAAAAGTACAGGGAAATGGTCACTGCCATATAAATCAGGCAACACTCTACAAGTAAAATCTAACAGAGCACTGGGTGAGCAAAGGGAAATGTCAATGGCGGTAAAAGTCCCAGTTGGGCTATTAAAATGTGTCACATCTCCCGTATTTAAAACCCATAAACCCTCATCCTCAATAAAAGAAACCAATAAAACACCCCTGGGATTGACCGAACTGTCACCCCACAGAGGATGACAATCATTAAAATCACCCAATAAAATAAAGGGAGAGGGAAGGTCCCGTACAAGATGATTGAGATCACCCCTCTCTACTGTAACACTGGGAGGAAGGTATAGACTGCACACAGTGTAGGGGCGGTCCATAAGAACCTTAACAGCAACAGCCTGGAGCGGAGTGTCAAGCTCCAGCCTCGTGCATGGAATATCTCGATGAACAAGGATGGCAGAGCCACCATGGTGACCCTGCCCTTCAAATGAATTGGAATAAAATGCAGAGTATGCTGGAGGACTGGCAGGAATGTAGTCCCCAAGCATTGTCTCTTGGAGAGAAACACATGCAGGAGAGAAACTAGAGAGAAGAATGCAAAGTTCTTCCCAAGAAGGAAGCAAGCCACAACAATTCTACCGAAGGACCTTGAACAGTGTTACTTTGGTCCTGGTTTGGGGGAAGCCTCTTAGAGGTACTTCCCACTATCACCTCGACCTGAGGGTTTATTCAAACGATACGTTTTATCAAATCCTGGGCCACTAGAAGAGCGAACCCGAGGTGTAGTACTTGGGGCAGTAATTGGGACCTGTATACGAGTCCCTGAAACATCTGGTAGGTTGGAAGAAGATGAAGGTATATGAGCAGGGATATATTTAGAAACATTTACATTGGTATTGTCCTGTGCAGCAGTGGTATCACTGACACAGGCAGACACATCAACATCCATAATACAGGTGGTAGAATCACTCCGCTGTTCAAACGGAGGAGAAACTGAATCTTTTGAAGTCGCGACATTTGTGGCATCCACATTAACTTCACGCCCCTCTGATGGTCCTGAAGGAAACTTGCGAGGAGAAACTTCTGTTGAATCAAGAGATTCATCAGAGCCACGAGAACGCTTCTGGTGAAATTGAGAGGAAACTATGGATGAGTCCTCAGAGATGGTTGCCTTATAAGGAGGAACATCTATTGAGTCAAGTGCCTCAGAGGAACCATGAAGGCGTCTCTGTGACCGTTTAGGTGACTTAAGTTTCCTTTTTGGAGAGCGTGTGGCAGTGTGAACCTCTACCACATGAACACCTTTAGCTAAAGTCTGAGAATTGTCATCAGTTGAAGGGTCACCAGAATGAGTGTCTGTTAAGGTCTCCAAAACAGAGAAGGTATTATGTAGTGTAACCTTAGAAACACTCTCACTGGAGCATAAAGCAGCTGCCTCTTGAGAGGGTTGAGATGGTGCTGAAACTGATTTGGGGTGAAGGGTGGAGGCGTATGTCTTAACACCACCATCCTTCTGTCGCCTGAAGTTGAGTTGCCGTCTGGCACTACCAATACTGATGAATTGGGTATTAGCCAAGTGGAGAATATCCTGCTCAAGGAGGTACAGTTGGCTCCACTCCCGCGTTGACCACTGCGCATTGCCAATGTTGAGCCACCCAGATATTCGAATCCCGAACGAAGCGAAGCACTCATGACCGAGTGAGATGGAGGGAGGGACGACTGAGTTGGGTAGATGGAGGACATGAGTGCTTCGCTTCGTTTGGGATTCGAATATCTGGGTGGCTCAACATTGGCAACGCGCAGTGGTCAACGCGGGAGTGGAGCCAACCGTACATCTTACATTGGCAAGAACGCAAGGGGTGAGCATCTCTGCAGTAAAAGCAGTAACTCTCTGACCGACACTCAGAAGTAAGATGTGAGTCAGGAGCAGAACAATTACCACACCGGGAACGGTTGTTGCAGTTCCTCCTCCCATGACCAAACTCATAACAACAGAAACACTGTAAGGGACGCTCAACAAAAGGCTTCACCTCAAAAGAGGTCGGGTTAATGTTAATGCGATCTGGGATATGCGAACCATAGAAAGTGAGGAAGATCATATTTTTACTGCCTTTCATCTTTATGTGGCCCATTGGTAGTATTCCAATTTTTAGCTCCGGCCTAAGCTGAGAGCTCTAGGTTTTATCCGAATTATTGTTTTTCTTGAGGCGACCATTTCTTAAAAGGGGTTTAACTCACTCACTCACTCACTCACTCACTCTCTTCCTCCCATTCATTGTCTTTTACCGACATTGAATCATTTATTATTATTATTATCATTTTTATTTCTTCTTACAGTGACCACTTTTTAAAAGGGGTTCAACCAATATTTAAGAGGTTCAACCGAGAGGGGGTTCAACCGAGGGGTTCACCCTCATTAAAAAGGGTTCATTTTCAAAATTTCAATATAACCATATGAATACGAAAATCCAGATAAAACATAATTCATATTTTTGAGACCTTTACATATGGATATTTTATTATTTCACTTGAATCATTAAGAGCCGGAGCTTTTGAAGGGTTTTCCTTCATGTTCTTGTTTTCTCCAGGAATCATGGATAAGGTTACCACGTCCCTCCCTGTAGTAATTACGCCACCAACTAAAAAGGTGTAGGAACCCGACGTTCCTTTTGGACATTCTCTATAGTGTCATCAACGATGTTAGGGCAGTAGTCATTGTCACTATCAACTACATTGATGGACCGCATCATCTGAACTTTACAGTGAGTATCACCCACCGTCAGAGAATCTTTTACCTCAAATGCTGCTTTGGCAGCAGCGTTTGTATTGAATGTAATATAACACCGATTAGACCTACAATCACAGTCATAAGTGATTCGGATACGAAGGACTACTCCGAACAAATTGGGTGGATAGCGCCATACGAAAGGGATGCAAGTACATTCATTAACATCAATGTGTTACATCCACTAACACGGTTCTCTGACACAACACCCGACCTGCTGGGTCTATTCTTATTTGCAGCTTTCTGCATGTTACCACGACCAGATTGTGACGTCTCGAGGACCTGGTCGACCACTGCTCGAGAAGAGATTTGGGTTTTAATTTATCCATATATTATTAATATAATGTTTTTGGACCCACGAGCTACTACCTACCGGGCAGATGAGGGGACAAAGCACTGGTCGCCGTGGGTGGGGTATTTCTTCCCCCTCGGGGCCACTCGTTTTAAAAAGCAGCCCCAATGGCTCGAAAGACCCCCTTCCCTAACATCTCCCGGCCCAGACACCCAACCATCCAATATAGGACTGCCCCTAGAAGGCAGTCCCTCTGGAGGGCAGCACTGTTGGCCCGTACTGGCAGCCTATTACATGGGAACCATTCAGTCTGGTCTCTCACTGGCAACCTTCCTAGCATGGGAAACCCTCTCTTCCTGAAGTTGGGACAGAACAGGAGCCCCCACTAGTCTAGCTTGCCAGGTCTCAGAGACAAGTAAGCCCCGCCATCCACGTCAAGTCGATTCCCGTTAGGGTTTTTTAGACCCTACACTTGCCTCGATTTCCTCTATTCTCACAACGCTCTCACTCCTAAGCTATATAGTGTACTGACTTCAAAATTGTTCCATCCTTACCTTCAACTCTTCCTCTTTCGAATCTGGTGGGCTCTACGATTTTTAGATATGGAGACGTAGACCAATTTTAGCGCGAGAAGCGCCATTGTTTGAGAGTGTAGCGCGACTGTGGCCTTGGTGTACAGTTAGCCGCTAAACATCTTCATATATTCACTACAGTATATTCTTATTACTACAATTATCTATCGTGTGTCACTATCACAGCACTAAAAAATATATGTTCACTTGTAGGAATATATCATCGTTTCACTGTAACGTCCATATATTCATTATGGTATTTTCTTATTACTACGATTATCTATTGTGTGCCCTCGCCTCACCTTACTTCACTCACTACCTCACCTTACCTCACTTTACTTGACAGGGATAGGCCTCAGTCACACCATATATAAGCAGTTTGTAGGACCCACAGTGTATATACTCATGAGTATATATATGAGTGGATTTGGATAACGGTCCTTAAAATTACTTCAGACATCTTTTCATTGACAAAAATAAAAGATATCTACAAACAAAATTAATATGTTCCGTATGATTTTCAAATCTTACATTCATTACAATGTAATAGTAATAAACTGTAGCGAAACGTGAGAGAGTGAATTGTGTAAAGGCAACTTACCTTCAGTGGGAATGCAACAGTGACCCAAGTTGGACCCACACGTCCCGTAAATCTTCTCATTGGAAGAACACGTGTCTCTACAGGTGCCTCCTTTGTTTGTGCATATATCTTGTAGTGTACTGTTTGCTGGCGGAATATACATTAAAACATAATTATACAGTAAACCATCAGATAAAAGGAATAATCTGAGTTCAAACTATGTGTCCGAAGTTATCTAGGAAGTGCAGAATAAGGGACGTTGTGAATATATTATGTTGTATACAAAACATTAAGAAAAAGAAACAAACAGGCAGAAGCATATTCTCTATTAATATATAATCAAAACAAAGAAATATACTTAATTTATGCATGGATTTGGATACTAAATATTACTTCAGACATCTCGTCACTGACATATATCCATAATATTTACAAACAAGAGTGTTCCCTATGATTTTGAATGCCACATTAACCAGACAGTCATGCTTGAAGGAATACTCACAGCTGCAGCAGACGCAATCTCTGTCTCCAGAGCACATGCCTGACAATTGAAAATGACTTGGACAAAACCTTCCATCAATACAGGTGCCAGCACAGGTGTCTTTGGAGGCAGGACAGACAGCAGGGCGGGATGTGCAACAAGTGCAGTCACCACCACAACCACCTGCTACAGCTCGCTCAAACATGTGGCACTCCTTGCGGCACTCACCAAAGTGATCGTCGCATGTTGGCATCAACCCACATGCTGGTGATGCAGAACAAAATTGGTGTATATCTTATTACTGGTAAAGTGATGCTTCTATGCATGAGAGAAGTTCTAAAAACAAATCTTAATTTTTGAGGTAACAATAAATTTCACGAGTTCATACGAATTTGGCAGGAGCATATCAAGTAGGTAATACAAGTTGAGAATTCTATCTAAAACATATAATTGCTGCCAGGTATTATAAGTGTCACACGTTAAAAAAAAAGAACATGAAGGAAAACCCTTCAAAAGCTCCGGCTCTTAATGATTCAAGTGAAATGATAAAATATTCATATGTAAAGGTCTCAAAAATATTAATTATGTTTTATCTGGATTTTCGTATTCATATGGTTATATTGAAATTTCGAAAATGAACCCTTTTTATTGAGGGTGAACCCCTCGGATAAATGATTCAATGTCGGTAAAAGAAAATGGATGGGAGGAAGAGAGTGAGTGAGTGAGTGAGTGAGTCAGTTAAACCCCTTTTAAGAAGTGGTCGCCCCAAGAACAATAATTACGATAAAACCTAGAGCTCTCGGCTTAGGCCGGAGCTAAAAACTTACAAAAATAATGTTTTTCTAAACATAAAATATTCTATGGTGAAGTAATTAAAATTCGTTATTTAGCGATGAAATGATTTGACAGTACATTTGCCAATTCCCCAATTCTGTAATGGACTCTTGCTCTCCCTTTGTTCAAACCAGCCACTACTCTGACTGCCAGTCTATCCGGCACTCCAGTCAGTCACTACACTGACCTTGTCATGAATGAAACTGTACGTTCAAACTTACTGACATTTCCATTAACTGTTTACAATAAATGTAGTAAGTAAATAGGATATTAATTAACTATCAAATAAGTTTTTCGAAATTAATGAATCTGTAAGCAAAGACTACTCACTGTCATTGGAAAAACAGCAAATGGAAGTTAATCCGCATTTGCCATTCTGGAACATATGAGCAGGACACATATCCTTGCATTTCCCTCCACTTCCTCTGCATTGATTCGTTGTTGTTATGTTTACTGGAGGTAAGATACAGCTTATAGAGTTCTGGGTTTCTTTCAAAATAAGAGAATATAAATTATTTTCATTTCTTTACAGTCTTATTGACTGATACATTTTGGGTCATTTATCATAGTCATTCAACATTATTTAGAAAATAAAAGTAAGATTTACATTAAAGCATATCATCTTGTTTACCAAACAGATATCAACATCTTTTGATTCTGAACGTCAATAGGAATGAGGCTGTGTTTGTTTGTTTTTTGCCTGAACCATTGGGTAATGTGATTTGCTAATAGGGGCAACAGAGACTAAGTACAATAGTAATAAACTGTAGTGAAACATGAGAGAGTGAATTGTGTAAAGGCAACTTACCTTCAGTGGGAATGCAACAGTGACCCAAGTTGGACCCACACGTCCCGTAAATCTTCTCATTGGAAGAACACGTGTCTCTACAGGTGCCTCCTTTGTTTGTGCATATATCTTGTAGTGTACTGTTTGCTGGCGGAATATACATTAAAACATAATTATACAGTAAACCATCAGGTAAAAGGAATAACCTGAGTTCAAACTATGTTCTTTACAAAATATTAAGAAAAAACAAAACAAAAAAAGAAAAAGAGGCAGAAGCATAATAATTATTAACTAAAATATAAATACAAAACGAAGAAATACGCTTAATTAATGTATGGATTTAGATACTTCAATTTACTTCAGACATTTCATCACTGACAAATATCCACAATATTTACAAACAAGAGTGTTCCCTATGATTTTGAATGCCACATTAACCAGACAGTCATGCTTGAAGGAATACTCACAGCTGCAGCAGACGCAATCTCTGTCTCCAGAGCACATGCCTGACAATTGAAAATGACTTGGACAAAACCTTCCATCAATACAGGTGCCAGCACAGGTGTCTTTGGAGGCAGGACAGACAGCAGGGCGGGATGTGCAGCAAGTGCAGTCACCACCACAACCACCTGCTACAGCTCGCTCAAACATGTGGCACTCCTTGCGGCACTCACCAAAGTGATTGTCGCATGTTGGCATCAACCCACATGCTGGTGATGCAGAACAAAATTGGTGCATATCTTATTACTGGTAAAGTGATGCTTCTATGCTTGAGAGAAGTTCTAAAAACAAATCTTAATTTTTGAGGTAACAATAAATTTCACGAGTTCATACGAATTTGGCAGGAGAATATCAAGTAGGTAATACAAGTTGAGAATTCTATCTAAAACATATAATTGCTGCTAAGTATTATAAGTGTCACACGTTAAAAAAAAAGAACATGAAGGAAAACCCTTCAAAAGCTCCGGCTCTTAATGATTCAAGTGAAATAATAAAATATCCATATGTAAAATTCTCAAAAATATTAATTATGTTTTATCTGGATTTTCGTATTCATATGATTATATTGAATTTTTGAAAATGAGCCCTTTTTAGCTCCGGCCTAAGATGAGAGCTCTAGGTTTTATCGTATTTATGGTTCTTGTTCTTGTTCTTCTTCTTGGGGCGACCACTTTTTAAAAGGGGTTCAACTGACTCAGTCACTTACTCACTCACTCATTCTTCTTGGGGCGACCACTTCTTAACCCTTAAAAGGGGTTCAACTCACTCACTCACTCACTCACTCACTCATTCATTTCACTTGAATCATTAAGAGCCGGAGCTTTTGAAGGGTTTTCCTTCATGTTCTTGTTATTGAGGGTGAACCCCTCGGTTGAATCCCCACTCGGTTGAACCCCCTCTCGGTTGAACCTCTTAAATATTGGTTGAACCCCATTTAAGAAGTGGTCGCCCCAAGAACAATAATTACGATAAAACCTAGAGCTCTCGGCTTAGGCCGGAGCTAAAAACTTACAAAAATAATGTTTTTCTAAACATAAAATATTCTATGGTGAAGTAATTAAAATTCGTTATTTAGCGATGAAATGATTTGACAGTACATTTGCCAATTCCCCAATTCTGTAATGGACTCTTGCTCTCCCTTTGTTCAAACCAGCCACTACTCTGACTGCCAGTCTATCCGGCACTCCAGTCAGTCACTACACTGACCTTGTCATGAATGAAACTGTACGTTCAAACTTACTGACATTTCCATTAACTGTTTACAATAAATGTAGTAAGTAAATAGGATATTAATTAACTATCAAATAAGTTTTTCGAAATTAATGAATCTGTAAGCAAAGACTACTCACTGTCATTGGAAAAACAGCAAATGAAAGTTAATCCGCATTTGCCATTCTGGAACATATGAGCAGGACACATATCCTTGCATTTCCCTCCACTTCCTCTGCATTGATTCGTTGTTGTTATGTTTACTGGAGGTAAGATACAGCTTATAGAGTTCTGGGTTTCTTTTAAAGTAAGATAATATAAATTATTTTCATTTCTTTACAGTCTTATTGACTGATACATTTTGGGTCATTTATCATAGTCATTCAACATGATTTATAAAATAAATGTAAGATTTACATTAAAGCATATCATCTTGTTTACCAAACAGATATCAACATCTTTTGACTCTGAACTTCATTAGGAATGCGGTGCTGTATTTTTATTTATTTTTTTTCCTTGAACCATTGAGTCATGTGATTTGCTAATAGAGGCAACAGAGACTAAGTACAATAGTAATAAACTGTAGTGAAACATGAGAGAGTGAATTGTGTAAAGGCAACTTACCTTCAGTGGGAATGCAACAGTGACCCAAGTTGGACCCACACGTCCCGTAAATCTTCTCATTGGAAGAACACGTGTCTCTACAGGTGCCTCCTTTGTTTGTGCATATATCTTGTAGTGTACTGTTTGCTGGCGGAATATACATTAAAACATAATTATACAGTAAACCATCAGATAAAAGGAATAATCTGAGTTCAAACTATGTTCTTTACAAAATATTATGAAAAAACAAAACAAAAAAAGAAAAACCGGCAGAAGCATAATTATTAACTAATAATATAAATACAAAACGAAGAAATACGCCATGAAATACGAAATGAAATGAAGCCATGCTCAGGGAAGAACTGGGAATCGAACAACCCATCCCTCTCTAACATTTTGACTCTCTGATTCATATCAGAAGTTGATTCGAATCTTTGAGTCAGTCCCATATATAGAGGGAATAGTATTCGTAGGTGATTTTGTGAACGTAGATTAATATATTTTGTTTGATAAACAACCCAGCCCATACGTCGATATATATCACGCTGATTGTTTTGTGTTTGGAGGGACTACAAATGGAAGTGACTTATGGGAGTGAGGAGATTATTGATAAGGGGATCAGTGGATGAAATGACTGAAATATCACTCTGGCATTGTGACATTATGATTGGATATTGCTGTGTGTTTGCTGTATTTACTTCTTCACTCGTTCTCCTATGATGTTTGCCACTACTATTCGTTTCAGCGCCGGACAAACACTGTTTTTCGCAAATATCTCCTAAATGAATAGTTGTATAAGTATAATATTTCAGCACACTACATCTAACATCGGAGCCTATTTTATGGCTGACATACCATATTCCCATGGTAAAAGGAAAAGGAAAAGGGGGGTGAAGCGAAAATGTGTCTGCTCTGCGCATGACGTCACAGATTATCCAGACTGTAGGTTCAGGGTTGATGGGGAGCTCAGTCAACACCACCAAGATAGCTCGGTGGTGTTGGCTCAAGTCTCACACTCACGTGAACCACTAGTGTACTGAGCTCCGTTTTCTTTGATATTATCACTGACATCACAGGATCTGCGTGTGGGGGTAAGGGTGAGGGTACCTCTCTTTCTTTTTACCTTGCCATATTCCTATAATTATGTGTTATGCGTGGAGTTTACTCGAGAAAATACGTCATATTGACGTATTCGAAGGAAAGTGTGGGGTAGGGAAGGAAGGAGTGAGTGGTGTGGGGGGTGTTCTGGGTGTTGGTGGAGGGGTTAAACGAGTTTGGCACTTGGCATATCATCCATATTTTCATGTGGCCGATAAGGAAACTTGATACAAAGGAAAATGCGGTAGATTTTTACAAGTTGCCACAACAAGATTTCATAGGAAAATATATAGTTCCTAGAAGGTTAGAGTGTGATTTGAATAATGTTGACCTTCGTTACTTAAGGAAAATGCTTCCTTTTGGAGATAGTCCCCTTCACCCATCCAACAATCTTAGGGAGAGCCTGGGATATAAGGGTTTTTGGGTGGGGGAAAACTCATAATATAGTATATTTACCTTTCTAGATTACACTCATGACATGCCATAAATGTCAAAAAGTGGAAAACCCGAGCCAACTTTCGGCAAAACTTGACAAAATGAAAAACTCGACCCAACCTTTTTCTGACCCAACCTGGATTGGGCATCCTTCGGTCTTAACCATAGCATCGAAATGTTACAGAATTAAAAAGACCTTACATGACCTGACCTAGTCTAACCTAGAATTGGTCGTCCTTGGGACCTAACCTTGGCATACTTTGGGGCCCTAACCTTGGCATACTTTGGGACCTAACTTTGGGACCTAACCTTGGCATACTTTGGGACCTAACTTTGGCCTACTTTGGGACCTAACTTTGGGACCTAACCTTGGCATAGTTTGGGACCTAACTTTGGCATACTTTGGGACCTAGCCTTGGCATACTTCGGGACTTAACCTTTCCCTTTTTCGGGACCTAACTATGACATACTTCAAAATCTATCCATGGCATTGTTTGGTCTTAACCAGAAAGTTGTTTGTACAAGTGAAATATAAACAGTAACACTGTTCAAGGTCCTTCAGTGGAATGGCCGTGGCTTGCGTGCTTCTTGGGAAGAATTGCGCTTTCTTCTCTCTAGCTTCTCTCCTGCATGTGTTTCTCTTCAAGAGACAATACTTGGGGACTACATTCCTGCCAGTCCTCCAGCATATTCTGCATTTTATTCCAATTCATTTGAAGGGCAGGGTCACAATGGTGGCTCTGCCATCCTAGTTCGTCGAGATATTCCATGCACGAGGCTGGAGCTTGACACTCCGCTCCAGGCTGTTGCAGTTAAGGTTTTTATGGACCGCTCCTACACTGTGTGCAGTCTATACCTTCCTCCCAGTGTTACAGTAGAGAGGGGTGATCTCACCCGTCTTGTACGGGACCTTCCCTCTCCCTTTATTTTATTGGGTGATTTTAATGATTGTATGATTTTAATGATCCACTGTGGGGTGATAGTTCGGTCAACCCCAGGGGTGTTTTATTGGCTTCTCTTATTAAAAATGAGGTATTAGGGGTTTTAAATATGGGAGATGTGACACATTTTAATAGCCCAACTGGGACTTTTACTGCCATTGACATTTCCCTTTGCTCACCCAGTGCTCTGTTGGATTTTACTTGTAGAGTGTTGCCTAATTTATATGATAGTGACCATTTCCCTATACTTTTAGAAGGTAACAAGTATGAACCACAGTCTCGTCTTCCTAGGTGGAAATTAGAGAAGGCTGACTGGCAGTTTTTTAGAGAGCTAACTTCTTCGGTCTCATCTGTAACCGATTTTAGTAGCTCTGACGAGGCTGTAACATATTTCACTGATATGCTCCACTCTGCCGCTCTCAACTCTATCTCAACAAACTTCTGGCTACTTTCCCGAACGTCCTGTCCCTTGGTGGTCACCAGTCTGCACCACTGCTGTGTGTTAGAAGCGCGCTGCATTCTCTCGCCTTCGTCGCAATCGTGAGAACCCAACTCTTTTAGAGGACTTTCGACGGGCAAGGGCTCGGGCTAGACAAGTTTTAAAAGAGGCACGACGTGCATCTTGGAAGGCCTATGTGTCTTCAATTAATAGTAAAACTCCACTCACCCAAGTGTTCAGGAGAGTCCGTATGATGGAGGGGAAGTTTTCTCCTAGTTCTCCACCTGTATTTAAGGTCAATGGAATTAAGATTATGGATAGTTTGACAGTGGCCAATACCATTGCGGAGGCTTTTGCTAGAGTTTCCAGCCTTTACTCTTAACCTCTGTCAGGTATAAGTTAAGAGCCAAGATGCTCACTGTACTAGATTTCTAAGGGAACGAGAATAAAAGTTATAACGATATATTCGTCCTGAGAGACCTGCATTCTGCTCTCTCTCACTCTGAGAGGACACTTCTCCTGGACCAGACAACATATGCAATGTTGCTACACTTGGGTGAAGAGGCGATCTCATTTTTTTAGCTTTATATAATAGAATCTGGGTGGACGGTGTCTTCCCTTCTGGGTGGATGGTTGCTACCATCCTTCCTGTCCCCAAGCCAGACAAGGACTTTAGTGTTGCCCTCAATTACTGACCTATTACCTTGACCTCCTGTCTCTGTAAATTATTTGAGAAGATGGTGAATGTCAGACTGGTATATTTCTTGGAACGGGGTGATTTTCTGTCTCCATCCCAGTTTGGTTTTCGTAAACATCGTTCCACTACAGATGCTTAGGTCAAGTTGGAAGCTGCTGCATGTGAGGCCTTTGCACGACATCAACACCTTGTCTGTATATTCTTTGATTTAGAGAAAGCGTATAACACTACATGGCAATATGGCATCCTGCAGCAGTTCCATGTATATGGCCTGCGAGGTTGCCTTCTATGATTTCTTAGTGGTCGCAGATATTCTGTGAGGTTTGGTACATTCCTCTCAGCATCTGTTACACAGGAGGAGGGCGTCCCTCAGGGAAGCGTCCTCAGTGTCACAGTGTTTGCAGTAGCAATTAATGCCATTGACTCATCCCTATCGGACGTTATAGTTAACTCGATGTACAGTATGTTAACGACCTAGCAGTCTGGTTAGCTGCCTCCCGTATGTCAGTGGTGGAGCGGCGCATGCAGCTTGCCCTTGACAGAGTGTCACGTTGGACTGGTTCTCATGGGTTTCGATTTTCTCCGGCCAAGACGGTTGCTATGCACTTCTGCCGCATCCGAGGCATCCACCCTGATCCGGACTTATTCATGAATGGTTATCGGATACGCTGTGTTGAGGAGACTCGGTTTTTTAATATCCCCACTTATGTACACTTAAAGTCTCTTACCTCAAGGCTCTTAATCTATTGAGGGTCTTGGGCCATACGTCCTGGGGGGCTAATTGACTATGGGTGTGAGGTGTACTCCTCTGCCACCGATGCCCGTCTCAGAGTTTTAGACCCTGTTCATCATTCTGGAGTACTTCTGGCGACTGGAGCCTTTAGGTCGTCTCCAATCCCCAGTCTCCTGGTGGATGCTAATGAACCACATCTTGATATCCGTCACCAGTCCTTGGTGGTTCGTTGCTTAGCGGTCATCTGATATCATGTCTCATTACTACCTTTCACATTCTTGTACACCATGGCCCTTTGGCTTCCGGATCAGGAAGGTTATGGAGCAGATGGGCAGTGATGACTTACTGATTTGTCCTGTGAGGGTCCCCAGGGTGGTTCCATGGCTTCTTCCAGAAGTATTCCCCTGCACCTGCTTTACAGACAGGAAGGAGTCTCTTGCCTTCACTCAGAGGGAGTACATTGTGTACTCCTGATGTACTGTGTACTCCCTGTGTACACTAATGGGTCAAAGTTTGATGCTGGAGTTGGCTTTGGAGTTGTCTTTCCTGACTTTTGCCGTGGTGGCAGGCTCCCTTCTGTCATGTCGATATTTACTGTCGAGCTCACGGCCATTGTATTTGCCCTTCGAGTGATTTTTACTCTCCCTCAGCCTTCTTTTACTATTTATAGTGATTCATGTAGTCACGTAGTGCCTTGTAGCCCATCCCTTGGTGTTGGCCATCCTTGAGTGGCTTGTACTCCTTGGTCGTCGTGGCCGCAAAGTAACTTTTTGTTGGATCACGGCCCATGTGGGTGTTGATGAGAACGAACAGACCAACGCTCTGGCTAGGGCTGCGGTCTCTAATTCTCAGCCTCCTATCAGGTGTCATCCTGTTCCTCGACCGCATGACAGAGGATGACTTGCACATTTCTCTAATTCAAAGTGAATCACTCGACTACTGTACGAGTCTCGCAATACACAATAACCGTTTAACGGTTGCACTGTACCTTATAACACCTTTTCGACACCCACCCGACACACACGTTACTACCACGTTGCTGACACAATTTTGAGACAATAATACGGTGAGGATTCTCCTTCAACTCTGGCATGGAGGGTAATCCGCTCACTTCATATTTCAGCTGGAGCTACTACAGACAACATGGGGGGCAACATGGGCATCATCAAACAACTTACTACCAACATGACAGACTACGAAGCTTTAGAAACCCAATTTCACTACAACCAGATGCTGTCCAGCAACTTCAGCTGTATTGCACCGTCCTCCTGAGAAGCAATGTATTTGATTTGTAAGGGATTGGATCATCGAAAGACCCCTTCATGGGCACTATGATACTCTGATAAAGACTCTCTTGGACTCTGAGAAGTCCAGCTACAAGTACTAAATGAGGATGGACGACCAGCTCTTCAAAGATATACTAGAGAGGCTCACGCCGAGGATCGCCAACCAGGACACAAGGTGTTCATATAAGTGCAAGGCCACCACTGCCTGCAGTAAGCTTCATGGCGTTTTTGTCGCACGTAAAATGTGTGTCTTATGCAAACCCAACTAAGCTCGTACACACACACCCATACACGTCACAACTTCCGAACGGGAACAAAGCCACAGAGAAAGGGAGGTGAGGGTAATTCCCAAATAATGTACCAAATTATGGTACCAGCCTTATAGTTGAAACTCAGATCAGAGGAGTAAATATTCTCAGGCCCTCACCTGAGAGGAATCGATCTCCCGATCTATAGGTTATGAGTCCAGAACACTAACCACTCGGCCACCTCCCTTATCCTGTTGGCTGTGTGCAAATCGAGTGTTTGCTTTGTAGCCCAAATGGCGCCATAAATGACTATGATGGCATATCATGTGACAATCTTCTTATTATTATTATTCAGTTATCATGTAGACTGTAGATCGAGTGCCAAGCATGGCTGCCACACGATAACTCGTTTTTGCAAACGCGATTACTTGTGTGGATATTGTATTGTCATTAGACAAATCGTGTTGCGGTCATGTTTTGACATGTCAATCGAACATAAATCTGGGTCGATGAAGTTGACCGATCAGAGTACAATAACGGTGATCCCTCATGATCGCAGTTCAATAACAACACGTTCGTGACACGACATAAAATAACGTTTTCTTTCGTACTGCTGCCGGCCAAACCGAACGACACTTCGTCTATAAAGACGAATCGAGGCGATGTTTTTAACAGACAATGTTAGCCGACTCTGAAAAAAATCCTTTTATTTTAAAGATCGGCTGTGATCGGGGGCTACCGTACTGTGTGTGACACGGCCTCTAAGGAAATATACCATAAGTGTCAAGTACAGTCGCGGGTCAAATATAATCATTCATATAGGGGTAATTCACGTAAGAGTTTGACAGCTTCACTCTGTTCCATAGATGATAAACTTTCCAATAAATAAGTTAACTACCATCTTTTAATTTAATACAAATAGCTACACACTACTTAAAACAATAACATCATATTATGTGAACGTGAAAACATTAGACAGCAAATTGTTTGAGATACTCATATGTGGATGATTATATCTGACCGCGACTATACAGTACATACCATGTTTTTATCTAATAATTTAGGCCTGCTTTATGGCACAGTTTGAAGACATGAATAATCTCCAGTTTTGTGTCTCTATAGACAGACTACATACTCACAAACAGGGAAGCACCACGAGTTATCAGTACTATTGTCCACTGAAGCAGCTTACCTGGATCTGAAGACTTCTGACAGCAAACACAACCCTTGCCTGAACAGTTGTAGGGCAATATTTTTTCCGGCGGGCACTTCTTCTCTTTTTTGCACTTGCCATTATGTATTTTGCAACCGTGCAGATTCTTGCATTTCTTTCTCTTCTTTTTGTTCTTGCGTTCTGGAAAAAAATTATCTCAAATGATTTTAACATTCAAGTAGACGAGATATTCTTAAATCTCTGGTAAAGTAACTTTCCTAAAACATTGTAAATCACCTGCCGTTAGTATGTTATCTAAAAATTAAGTTATTTTTTAATGGTTGGAGACAAGACGCTGGACATAAAGTAGTCCTTCACTCTAACTCGTCTGCAGTCACTCACGGAAAAGTAAAAGATATCAGCCTTTGTTTCATATTCTGGAGTACAAAAAGTGTTGCTGGTAAAATGTAAGTATCTGTTTCTTCCGACCCGTACCTTATTACTGTATGAGGAATATATTTAGGCTTAGCGGGAAAGAAAACGTTAGTATCTCATTAACTAACATAATTTCCACAAGACCTTTCATCTAGATTAGTACACTATTATGCGGAGCTTGTGTCCATCTGTCCGGCTTTGCACGGTTAAACAGTTTAACCAGCTTGGATAAAATATTAGTCCTCGTTGTTAACTTGGCAGGAGTAAGAGAATAGGGTGTTTTCGCGTGACGTCACTGTGACGTCACGGCACGCTCGGCGGCCATCATGGTAAGGCAGGAGCTTTGTTTACAAGGATAAGAGTTGCCAACTTAGTGCTTTGGTAGCTCCATTTAACGCTTTTTAAAGTGATCTAGCGAGAGTTTCGTATCCTTAGCGTCTTTTCTAGATTATATTTACAATGTTTTGTTGCGCCTTTTTTTTATTTTTTTATTATTATTTCAGAATCTTGGTGTAATAAAAAGCAAATATTCATTTATACAAGTCGGTAGTATACGTCGGCCTTTTATTAAAAATACCGTTTTTGAGAAGTAAGTCTAGCGCCTCCCGAAACTTCTCATATTGGTAACCCTGACAAGGAGACGGCAGTTTGCAGGGAGCTGTATGTTTTTTAATACTTATCTCCTTTTCGGACAAAATTCAAGATGCGAAATTACTGCTGTATAGTAGGATGCAGTAACTCAGACAAGACTCCTGGTGTGTCAAGATTTCGGATCCCAAAGGTGGTAAAAACCCAAGGAGAAGCTCATGAGATGTTGCTAACTAGACGAAGGAGTGTGTGGTTGTCCAGAATATCCAGGGTTCTCATGAAGTATTTGTGGTATTATATTAAACAATTGTTTAAATTACCTTCGATTGAGCCAAATGTCCTTACATCCTGAAATAGGTGACCATAACGACATAAACTAAACCCTTGACACACGATACTTTTATGAAATTATAATAGTTTTTTATAGCAATGCAATTTTTCTTTTACGACAACCCATGAAATAACGGAAAAATCGATAATATTTACCTTAGATTGTCAAAATTTTACTCTAAATAATCCCAAATTACGTTAATCTAGGATAATTACCTTTAAAATGAGAGCATTGAGAATATCCAGAGTGGAGACATCAAACCCTGAAAACTGGCTAGTCTGCTCCAAGCACTTCATTTCAGGTAATTGTACATAGTGTTATACTCGTGTAACCAAGAGTTACATGTTTATTTCATTGTCTTGTAGTTGTAGTCTGGGTTTGGTGAAGAAATAAAGTAGTCAATCATGTCGAGATATGTAACCGGAGGGTAGCGCTCAAAGTCAGTACTGAATTTACACTTGAGCACTGCATATGGATCCACACTCACACCAGCACTACTTAATTTCTGTAGGTAAGAGGCATGGTCTGTTGCACTAAGGCTCTTGAGGTAAGTGGAATGTTGATATCATGACGTCATTTCCGTCAGCTGAGCAAAAACTCCCTATAGGAATGGTTGTGCTGTCATCAGAGGTGGGTGATGATACAGTACAATAATTCTCAGAGAATGAAGTACAAAATGAGCTATAAACTCTATTGACACTGCCACGATTTATCCAACTGAAGACTAGGCAAAACTATTGGTGTTGACGATGAGGTGGTACCGGTACGATGGCTCTGTAATGTGTGTATGGAGTCATCGTTAACACCACGGATATTCTTACCAAAGTTTCTTACCTTGACGGAGTAACACTGAGGATCTAGCAGGATCTTTAGTGGCCAACACCTGCCAGGATGTCAGTAACAGATTCTCTACACATGCCCCCACAAACGGGAATCGCCTTGACGAGGTGGAAGGGGGGGGCTTGTGTGTCTCTATGACCTGGCGAGCTAGTCTAGAGGGGGCTTTGGCCCCTGCTCTGCCCCGATTTTGGGGAGAGAGGGTTTCCCATGCTAGTAAGGTCGCCAGTGAGAGACCAGACTAAATGGTTCCTATGCAATAGGCTGCCAGTACGGGCCAACAGTGCTGCCCTCCAGAGGGACTGCCTTCTAGGGGCCGTCCTATGTTGGATGGTTGGGTGTCTGGGCCGGGAGATGATGGGGAAGGGGGTCTCAGCACCGTCGTGGGAAAACTTCCCTGTGGGGGAAGAGGTACCACGCCCACGACGACCAGCACTCGGTCCCCTCATCTGCCAGGTTGGTAGTAGCTCTTGGCTCCTGGGGCCAAAAACATAATAATAATGATATATGTAAAATTTAAAGCCTAAATCTCTCTCTCGAGCGGAGGTCAACCAGGCCCTCGAGACGCCAAAATCTGGTCGTGGTGTTGTGCAGAGAGCTGCAAGTACAAATAGACCCAGCAGGTCAAATGTTGTGTCAGAGAACCGTGTTAGTGGTTGCGACACATTAATGATAACAAATTTACAAAAGTGTTTCGGAGTAGTCCTTTGTATCCGAATCACTTATGATTGTGATTTTAGGTCTAATCGGTGTTATATTACATTCAATACAAACGCTGCTGCCAAAGCAGCATTTGAGGCAAACGATTCTCTGACTGTGGGGGATACTCACTGTAAAGTTTAGATGATGTGGTCCATCAATGTAGTTGACAGTGACAATGACTAATGCCCTAACATCTTTGATGACTCTATAGAGAATGTCCCAAAGGTACGTCAGGTTCCGACACCCTTTTGGTTTGTGGCGTACTACAGGGAAGGACGTGGTAACCTTATCCATGCTTCCCGTTATTTGGAGAAAGAAATTGGAGTACTACCAATGGGCCACATAAAGAAAAATGGTAAGGGCTTTTTAATCAGAGCCAAAGATCTTACTCAGGCCATGATGCTCCTCAATCTCCCCTGTCCTACTGATAGCATGTTTGAATCTATCAAACCACACCGAACATTTAATTATAGCAAGGGGCGTATATATAATGAAGACCTGTATGAATTCTCAAAAGAGGACATTCTTGCTATGTGCCCAGACAATGTCCAACGAGTATCAAAGATGAGTCAGAGAGTTACTGCTTTTATTACAGAGATGCTCACCCCTTGCGATCTCGCCAATGTAAGATGTACAGTTGGTTCCACTCCTGCGTTGACCACTGCGCGTTGCCAATGTTGAGCCACCCAGATATTCGAATCCCGAACGAAGCGAAGCACTCATGACCGAGTGAGATGGAGGGAGGGACGACTGAGTTGGGGAGATGGAGGTCATGAGTGCTTCGCTTCGTTCGGGATTCGAATATCTGGGTGGCTCAACATTGGCAACGCGCAGTGGTCAACGCGGGAGTGGAACCAACTGTACCTCCTTGAGCAGGATATTCTCCACTTGGCTAATACCCAATTCATCAGTATTGGTAGTGCCAGACGGCAACTCAACTTCAGGCGACAGAAGGATGGTGGTGTTAAGACATACGCCTCCTCCCTTCACCCCAAATCAGTTTCAGCACCATCTCAACCCTCTCAAGAGGCAGCAGCTTTATGCTCCAGTGAGAGCGTTTCTAAGGTTACACTACATAATAGCTTCTCTGTTTTGGAGACCTTAACAGACACTCATTCTGGTGACCCTTCAACTGATGACAATTCCCAGACTTTAGCTAAAGGTGTCCATGTAGTAGAGGTTCACACTGCCACACGCTCTCCAAAAAGGAAACTTAAGTCACCTAAAGGGCCACAGAGACGCCTTCATGGTTCCTCTGAGGCACTTGACTCAATAGATGTTCCTCCTTATAAGGCAACCATCTCTGAGGACTCATCCGTAGTTTCCTCTCAATTTCACCAGAAGCGTCTCGTGGCTCTGATGAATCTCTTGATTCAACAGAAGTTCCTCCTCGCAAGTTTCCTTCAGGACCATCAGAGGAGCGTCAAGTTAATGTGGATGCCACAGATGTGGTGACTTCAAAAGATTCAGTTTCTCCTCCGTTTGAACAGCGGAGTGATTCTACCACCTGTATTATGGATGTTGATGTGTCTGCCTGTGTCAGTGATACCACTGCTGCACAGGACAATATCCCTTCTCATATACCTTCATCTTCGTCAAACAGTCTCTCCCGGGTGCTCGGGGAAGAGGCTTGTAGTGTGGGAGAGAACACCCTCTCCTATGTGGAGGAGGCTGGCTTCCTCCATAAATTGTGATTTTATTATATTTATGGTTGTTAGATAGTTTGATATTATTTAGTCTTGATTCTTTTTTCATATTTTAGTTAAGTTGACGCGTTCTTTTAGTAATGGTGTGTGTTTTTAGTTTGTGTGTAATTTAGTCATGATGCCTGTCCCTTGTGGGAGTTTATGATTTTGTTAGTTGAGGAAAACAATTTTGTGTTGGGCGGTATTTGACCCTAGCTGTTGCACTGCCAGATGCTTAGTTGCTTCAATAAATCAATTAATCAATCAATCAATTCTCTACACATGCGTGTTGTTCGGCACAAACTTTCTTAGCTTTATTATTACTCTATGAATTATCATTGCCAATTACTTATAAATCTTGAACTATTTAAAATCTATGTTGGTGGACCCTTTCTTTTTTCGATGTACATTACAGTGCTGTTCATTTTTAAGTTATCTCACCAAAGTTTTAACAAACATCAATAATTTCTATTGTCAGAATCAGCTAAATAGGCATCTGTATATCAGTATGGCATTACTCCATAAAATGTGGGTAGATGAGCCAAAGTGAAAAGAATATGCAATCTCAAATAGTTTGAAGGTGTGTGTGTGTGTTTGTGTGTGTGTGTGTGTGTGTGTGTGTGTGTGTGTGTGTGTGTGTGTGTGTGTGTGTGTGTGTGTGTGTGTGTGTGTATAAATCCAAGGTGTGTGTGTGTGTTTTTAAATCCAAGGATGCTGTAACTTACTTATGCAACACTGACAGCCCTTGGAGCACACCTTCCTCTTCTTCACTTTCATTTCCTTTCCTTTCTTGCATTTTCTCCGGCACTTGCCTTTATATTTGTTCAAACACTTCCTTCTGGCCTTGCACTTTGCTGTAAAATAAAAGTATAAAACTAATTACAAATAAAAAGAGGAACCATGTCTTTATGGATCTGGGAAAATATAACACAAAGCACACTACCACTTGTTTTGGGAACCAATAAGGGAATCGTTTGTTGTCTACTGAATGAAGGGCTACCAATTCCTTCAAACTATGCAACAAAACAAATTCCATGCTCTATCAGTCTTTTTCTAGCTTGATTTTGGAGGAATCAGTATTCCTCCAATCAACTACATATGAATTATTGCCTTATATAGTTTACAAAAACATACTGGTTCATCTGCAAATGTTTATACCTGTTCTGAGTTTATTATGATATACATATACATATTACATGATTATATATATATATATATATATATATATATATATATATATATATATATATATATATATATATATATATATATATATATATATATATATATATATATATATATATATATATATATATATATATATATATATATATATATATATATATACATACAAGTCAACAGAGAGTGAAGCAACAATACTGGGGTATTTATTTTTACCTTGTTTACTGAAGTGTTTCTGCTCGACTTGTTTACTGAAGTGTTTCTGCTCGACTTGTTTACTGGGGTGTTTCTGCTCGACTTGTTTACTGGGGGGTTTCTTTTTGTCTTGTTTACTGGGGTGTTTCTTTTTGGCTTGTTTACTGGGGTGTTTATTTTTGCCTTGTTTACTGGGGTGTTTATTTTCGCCTTGTTTACTGGGGTGTTTATTTTTGCCTTGTTTACTGGGGTGTTTCTGTTTGACTTGTTTAAAGGGGCGTTTCTGTTTGACTTGTTTGCTGGGGTGTTTCTTTTTGTCTTGTTTACTGAGGTGTTTCTTTTTGGCTTGTTTACTGGGGTGTTTATTTTTGCCTTGTTTACTGGGGTGTTTATTTTCGCCTTGTTTACTGGGGTGTTTATTTTTGCCTTGTTTACTGGGGTGTTTCTGTTTGACTTGTTTAAAGGGGCGTTTCTGTTTGACTTGTTTGCTGGGGTGTTTCTTTTTGTCTTGTTTACTGGGGTGTTTCTGCTTGACTTGTTTACTGGGGTGTTTCTTTTTGTCTTGTTTACTGGGGTGTTTCTGCTTGACTTGTTTACTGGGGTGTTTCTTTTTGTCTTGTTTACTGGGGTGTTTCTTTTTGCCTTGTTTGCTGGGGTGTTTCTTTTTTACTTGTTTACTGGGGTGTTTCTGCTTGACTTGTTTACTAGGGTGTTTCTTTTTTACCTGTTTACTGGGGTATTTCTTTTTTACTTGTTTACTGGGGTGTTTCTTTTTGTCTTGTTTACTGGGGTGTTTCTTTTTGTCTTGTTTACTGGGGTGTTTCTTTTTTACCTGTTTACTGGGGTGTTTCTTTTTGTCTTGTTTACTGGGGTGTTTCTTTTTGTCTTGTTTACTGGGGTGTTTCTGCTTGACTTGTTTACTGGGGTTTTTCTTTTTGCCTTGTTTACTGGGGGGTTTCTTTTTTACCTGTTTACTGGGGTGTTTCTTTTTTACTTGTTTACTGGGGTGTTTCTTTTTTACCTGTTTACTGGGGTGTTTCTTTTTGTCTTGTTTACTGGGATGTTTCTTTTTTACTTGTTTACTGGGGTGTTTCTTTTTTACTTGTTTACTGGGGTGTTTCTGTTTGACTTGTTTAAAGGGGCGTTTCTGTTTGACTTGTTTACTGGGGTGTTTCTTTTTGGCTTGTTTACTGGGGTGTTTCTTTTTGGCTTTTATACTGGGGTGTTTTTCCTTGGCTTGGTGAATAAGGAAGTTCTTCTTGCCATCATCAGAGCTCTTCTTAACGTCCTTTTCTAAATGCACTTCTGTATTACCTGAAAATTTGATATATTTCGTATTAATTAAACCCATTTCACTTCAATAAATATTATCATTCACCAAATATTCATTCCATATTCTGCTCACTACATGACATTTCTCCTACTTGTACGATATTATAATTCCAGTACAATCTTTAAATAGTTAACTGTATTATATTGTATTAACACTGAATTGGTGGGGTGTGAGAATAAGGGGACAAGTTTGGGCTGGGAAGATAGCCTGTTCCCTACTCCTGCAACCCCCTAACCACCCTTCAAGCGTGACCCATACTCCCGCATCCCCCTAACCACCCCTAAACTTGTCCCATTACTCCCCCCCCCCAAATCCCCCAACTCTGTCCCCTACCCCTGCACCCCCTAAACTTCCCCAAGCCTGTCCCCCTATTCCCGCACCCCCTTAATATCTATGAAGTTATTATTACCGTCATCAACTAGTTCGTCACGAGTTTCCTTATATACTGCCCAAACACTCACCATGGCAACACAGCAATCCTTGTGGACAGTCCTGGGCAAAAGTCAACTGTCCCTGGCACTGAGCGTCTTGTTTCACGCACCGACCTTCCCGTCTGCTACATGACTGGTCTGTAAGCTGAGTAGGTGCACAGTGGTCAGCACTAATACTAATACTATTAATACTGATACTACTACTACTAATACTACTACTACTACTACTACTACTACTGTACTACTACTACTACTACTACTACTACTACTACTACTACTACTACTACTACTACTACTACTACTGTGCTACTACTACTAATACTACTAATACTAATAATACTAATAATACTAATACTACTAATCTTAATAATACTACTACTACTACTACTACTACTACTACTACTACTACTACTACTACTACTACTACTACTACTACTACTACTACTACTACTACTACTACTACTACTACTACTACTACTACTACTACTACTACTACTACTACTACTACTACTACTACTACTACTACTACTACTACTACTACTACTACTACTACTACTACTACTACTACTACTACTACTACTACTACTACTACTACTACTACTACTACTACTACTACTACTACTACTACTACTACTACTACTACTACTACTACTACTACTACTACTACTACTACTACTACTACTACTACTACTACTACTACTACTACTACTACTACTACTACTACTACTACTACTACTACTACTACTACTACTACTACTACTACTACTACTACTACTACTACTACTACTACTACTACTACTACTACTACTACTACTACTACTACTACTACTACTACTACTACTACTACTACTACTACTACTACTACTACTACTACTACTACTACTACTACTACTACTACTACTACTACTACTACTACTACTACTACTACTACTACTACTACTACTACTACTACTACTACTACTACTACTACTACTACTACTACTACTACTACTACTACTACTACTACTACTACTACTACTACTACTACTACTACTACTACTACTACTACTACTACTACTACTACTACTACTACTACTACTACTACTACTACTACTACTACTACTACTACTACTACTACTACTACTACTACTACTACTACTACTACTACTACTACTACTACTACTACTACTACTACTACTACTACTACTACTACTACTACTACTACTACTACTACTACTACTACTACTACTACTACTACTACTACTACTACTACTACTACTACTACTACTACTACTACTACTACTACTACTACTACTACTACTACTACTACTACTACTACTACTACTACTACTACTACTACTACTACTACTACTACTACTACTACTACTACTACTACTACTACTACTACTACTACTACTACTACTACTACTACTACTACTACTACTACTACTACTACTACTACTACTACTACTACTACTACTACTACTACTACTACTACTACTACTACTACTACTACTACTACTACTACTACTACTACTACTACTACTACTACTACTACTACTACTACTACTACTACTACTACTACTACTACTACTACTACTACTACTACTACTACTACTACTACTACTACTACTACTACTACTACTACTACTACTACTACTACTACTACTACTACTACTACTACTACTACTACTACTACTACTACTACTACTACTACTACTACTACTACTACTACTACTACTACTACTACTACTACTACTACTACTACTACTACTACTACTACTACTACTACTACTACTACTACTACTACTACTACTACTACTACTACTACTACTACTACTACTACTACTACTACTACTACTACTACTACTACTACTACTACTACTACTACTACTACTACTACTACTACTACTACTACTACTACTACTACTACTACTACTACTACTACTACTACTACTACTACTACTACTACTACTACTACTACTACTACTACTACTACTACTACTACTACTACTACTACTACTACTACTACTACTACTACTACTACTACTACTACTACTACTACTACTACTACTACTACTACTACTACTACTACTACTACTACTACTACTACTACTACTACTACTACTACTACTACTACTACTACTACTACTACTACTACTACTACTACTACTACTACTACTACTACTACTACTACTACTACTACTACTACTACTACTACTACTACTACTACTACTACTACTACTACTACTACTACTACTACTACTACTACTACTACTACTACTACTACTACTACTACTACTACTACTACTACTACTACTACTACTACTACTACTACTACTACTACTACTACTACTACTACTACTACTACTACTACTACTACTACTACTACTACTACTACTACTACTACTACTACTACTACTACTACTACTACTACTACTACTACTACTACTACTACTACTACTACTACTACTACTACTACTACTACTACTACTACTACTACTACTACTACTACTACTACTACTACTACTACTACTACTACTACTACTACTACTACTACTACTACTACTACTACTACTACTACTACTACTACTACTACTACTACTACTACTACTACTACTACTACTACTACTACTACTACTACTACTACTACTACTACTACTACTACTACTACTACTACTACTACTACTACTACTACTACTACTACTACTACTACTACTACTACTACTACTACTACTACTACTACTACTACTACTACTACTACTACTACTACTACTACTACTACTACTACTACTACTACTACTACTACTACTACTACTACTACTACTACTACTACTACTACTACTACTACTACTACTACTACTACTACTACTACTACTACTACTACTACTACTACTACTACTACTACTACTACTACTACTACTACTACTACTACTACTACTACTACTACTACTACTACTACTACTACTACTACTACTACTACTACTACTACTA
>JAWZYT010003696.1:0-47500 GCA_034508575.1 Petrolisthes manimaculis | reverse complement strand
TGTATGTATGTATGTATTTTCTAAGTGTGTGTAAAATATGTATGTATGTATGTATAAATATTCTAAGTGTACATACATACGTAACTTATATATGTATGTATGTATTCTCTGAGTGTATGTATGTATGTATATATGTATGTATAATCTGTATGTATGTATTCTCTGAGTATGTATGTATAATCTGTATGTATGTATTCTCTGAGTGTATGTATGTATGTATAATCTGTATATATTTATTCTCTGAGTATGTATGTATATATGTATGTATAATCTGTATGTATAGATTCTCTGAGTATGTATGTATATATGTATGTATAATCTGTATGTATAGATTCTCTGAGTATATATGTATACATGTATAATCTGATTGTATGTATTCTCTGAGTGAGTGTATGTATGTATGTATGCATAACCTAAATGTATGTATTCTCTGAGTGTATATGTATAATCTGTATGTATATAAATATGTATAACCTATATGTATGTATGTATACTTTTTCCCCCCCATACAGGAGGTATACTTCAACTTACTGTATGCGTTCAGAATAATGGTATACTTAAACTCAGCCATCAACCCAATTCTATACAACGTTACTTCATCTAAGATCAGAGGAGCTTTTTACAGGTCAGTCTCTGTTATTTTTGTCTCTCTCTCTCTCCCTATCAAGATCAGATTAGAATTTTACAGGTGGATCTCTGTTATTTTGGTATCTCTCTCTCTCTCCCTATCAAGATCAGATTAGAATTTTACAGGTGGATCTCTGTTATTTTGGTATCTCTCCCTCTCTCCCTATCAAGATCAGATTAGAATTTTACAGGTGGATCTCTGTTATTTTGGTATCTCTCTCTCTCTCTCTATCAAGATCAGATTAGAATTTTACAGGTGGATCTCTGTTATTTTGGTATCTCTCTCTCTCTCCCTATCAAGATCAGATTAGAATTTTACAGGTCAGTCACTGTTATTTTGGTATCTCTCTCTCTCTCCCTATCAAGATCAGATTAGAATTTTACAGGTGGATCTCTGTTATTTTTGTCTCTCTCTCTCTCTCTCTCTCTCTCTCTCTCTCTCTCTCTCTCTCTCTCTCTCTCTCTCTCTCTCTCTCTCTCTCTCTCTCTCTCTCTCTCTCTCTCTCTCTCTCTCTCTCAGTGGCTCAGTAAATTAAAACTATATCATTGTTGAATTAAAATTATCACATTTTAAGAGAAAACTGACAGATTAATTATATGGTGTAATAAAAATGTCATGTAACACACACACACACATACACACACATACATATGGTAACTTTCTCTCTCTCTCTCTCTCTCTCTCTCTCTCTCTCTCTCTCTCTCTCTCTCCAGACACACACACACACACACACACACACACATATGGTATCTCTCTCTCTCTCTCTCTCTCTCTCTCTCTCTCTCTCTCTCTACACACACACACACACACACACACACACACACACACACACACACACACATAACCTAATTTCTTTCTATATATGTTTACAGGTTACTAGGTATTCAAAGAACAACAACAACAACAACAACTACTACTACTACTACTACTACTACTACTACCAGTTCACGTAGTAGTAGTAGTAGTGCCGGCAACCGTAGAAACCACAACGTCAACAGTAACAACAGCAACAGCAACAGAACCAACAGTAACTACTACAGAGGCAACGGTAGTAAAGTTAGATTAAACGGAAACAGAACACGGAACTATAACAGTAATAATAACAGTAATAACAGTAGTAGTTTATGCGTCAGGTTAAATAAAAACGGTAGTAACAGCGTTAGATTAAACAGAAACAACAGCAACAGTAACAAATTAAACAAAAACAGTAGCAACAGCATTAAATTAAACAGAAACAACAGCAGTAGAAGCAACAGTAACGACAAACTAAACAGAAACAGAAACAGTAACAGTAGTAGCAGTAGTAGCAACAGTATCCACAACAGCAACAGCAACAACGGTCCTAACAAGTTCCTACTAACACGTTTTAATACATACACACACACAGAATCAGAAAGACGTCCCTTGTTGGTGGATAAACAAAATATTACAGCTCCATGTACTGATCTGTGGGGTAATGTCAACCACCTCGATACCAGTGTAGATTCAACCACTACAGTCAGTCCACCTGTAAGTCCGTTCCTCTCTCGTTGTGTTCGTGATGACAGAAGAGGAAGAGATATAGAAATAGAAGTAGAAGAGGCTGAAAGTTTCGTTTAATTTATTAAGATGTTATTCATTTATTTATTTTTCTTATTCTTTTTTATGTTTTTTTATTTAGTTATTTATTTATTTTTTGTTACATTGGAGTGCCTTGCTGATTCCTCCAAACTATTCCAAGCAACAACAACAACAACAACAACAACAGAACAAACAGCATTATTTATTTTTATTCATTTGGTCCTGCTAGTTTTTTCCTGACATACTTTGGAGGAATCAAGGCACTCCAATGTAACCTAAGTGTGTGTGTGTGTGTGTGTGTGTGTAGGACTGTATGTGTGTGTTTGTGTGTTTATAGGACTGTGTGTGTGTGTGTGTGTGTGTTTATAGGACTGTATGTGTGTGTGTGTGTGTGTTTCGTGGTAATATTTGAAGGACTCAATAACCTCCAATTTTCTGACTATTAATATCAATATCATGTCTAATAAATAAATAAATTGTGTTTGATGTTGTTGGTGGATGCTATTATTATTATTATTATTATTATTGTTATTATTATTATTATTATTATGGAAGGAAAGTGTTGGTGGATATTATTATTATTATGGAAGGAGAGTGTTGGTAGATATTATTATTATTATTATTATTATTATTATGGAAGGAGAGTGTTGGTAGATATTATTATTATTATTATTATTATTATTATTATTATTATTATTATTATTATTATGGAAGGAGAGTGTTGGTGGATTTTATTATTATTATTATTATTATTATTATTATTATTATTATTATTATTATTGAAGGAGAGTGTTGGTGGATATTGGATTGTGGCTGTACAGTACATACCTAAAACTATAATATATTAATGTGAGTGAATGTTATTTGCAATATTGATTTAAATTAATGTTTAATTAATGTGATGATGTAATATAGCTATACCAACATATACATATACATACATATACATATCTATACATGTACATATACATATCTATATCAGGTATATGTAATGGAATATCAAGTGTCAAAAATAAATATAATATTATCTATGTTTCAAAGAATGTTTTAATTAAATTATTTACCTCTGTGTAGATAATAATCCCATTACAAAATAAAATGGAAAAAAAATCGAAGGCAGTGAAAGGAATATAATTTACTAACACATTATTATTATTATTATATAATTATTTTTTTCGCTTCTACCTATCATTACTGCATTATTTTAATTAACATATTTTATACTCGTAATCCACACAAATTCATAAGGTAAATAAAATACAGGCATTCCAAATATAAACAATCATAATATACTTATTGATAGGATTATAAGGGATTTAATAATTTATATACGATGTTATTTTGTTTTTAAGGTAAGTATAAAAATTCCGATACCACATAATTCCGGTACTTATACTTTGCCAACCATAACATTTCGGCGTCTATACTTCACCAGTGTTACCAAATGCAGGAAAATGTATCTGTTTTTAATGAATTTGAAGAGCACACTGAGAAATTATATAAAGATAGTAGATGTAAAAATACCAAAATAAACGTCCATTATTATTTTCAAGAGTAATCAGAAAAAATGATTGAGGTAATAAATAAGGGAAATTCGGATATTGTTGTTGGGGTTTGTGGTCAAGGGGATCTGGCAACACTGCATCGTCTACACTTTGCTGATGTGACAGAACAAAATATTGGAGGTGAGAAATTTTAATCATATTTCCGGCCATTTTTTCACACTTTATGAATAATGAACAATATTTCTAACGCTATAGACATCTTCAGAATATTATTATTATTATTATATAATGAATTAGTAATTTATTATTGTATAGTTATTGAAATATTACGATATTAAATAACATTGACATTACCCTGCTGATTAATTCATGTTTATTATTAAATTAGTACTTTATTTAACTTATATATAAATATTACCTTAATTATTATATGTATACCTGATAATACCGTAAATAATTTGTATGTTTATATGTTTGTTTATTGAAATATGGTTTATTTTATTTATTTTTCAGAGATGACGTCCACAATCTTCAGAGAATTTGAGGAAGATGGTGAGTTTATTAAAGGTTGTATATACACACATACATATACATATATACATATACATACACACATAGGTAATCAACAGGTAGGCTCTACACACACACGTATACATACATACCTATTACACACACACACACATTCAGTAAATATTGAATGAATTACCGTTATCGTGTACAATTTTTCTACCTTCATTACTCACTAATTTATAACATTCTAAGACTATTTTATTCTATAGCATTTCCAAGATAGGTCAAATTCTAATGGGGCATTTTGAAATTAGCATGACCTGACCTAACCTGACCTAACCATAATTATTATTGTTACAATTATTATTGTTATTGTATACTATATATATTTTTTTTTCAGACACCTATGCGCCTTTTCTGACCATTATTATTATTACTACTATTATTATTATTATTATTACTACTATTACTACTACTGTATTACTATTATTACTACTTTTACTATTATTACTACTACTATCATTACAATTATTATTATTATTACTATCATTACAATTATTACTACAACTGCAATTATTACTATTACTACCGGTACTATCATTACAATTATTATTATTATTATTATTATTACCTTTTATTTGCAGACACGTACGCTCCGTTCCTGGCTACAGACTTTGATGTACAGAGTCATGCCAGTCACCTCGTACAGGGAGTCATCATCGCTCAACACCTCAACAAACTCAATATAGGTATGTACTGTTTGGGGCCGTTTTTTTTTTTTTTTTTTTTTTTTTTTTTTTTTTTTTTTTCAATATAGGTATGTACTGTTGGGGACCATTTTTTTTTTTTTTTTTTTTTTTTTTTTTTTTTTTTTTTTTTAAGATACTTTTTTTTTGTATATAAGATACTTTTTTTTTGTATATAAGATACTTTTTTTTTTTGTATATAAGATAATTTTTTTTTTCTGTATATAAGATACGGTACTTTTTTTTTCTGTATGTACTGTATATATATATATATTTTTTTTCTGTACATATATATATATTTTTTTTACTTTTTTCTTTTCTTTCTATTCTTTTTTTTCTCTCTCTCTCTGTCACTATATATATACAGTATATTTTTTTACTTTTTTCTTTTCTTTCTATTTTTTTTTCTGTACAGTATATACTTTTATTATTATTACTATTAGTACTAGTATTATGTACTGTATTTCTATTACTATTACATATGATTATATATTTCTATTATTACTACTATTACATATTATATATTTCTATTACTATAACATATTATTATTATTACATTTACTTCCACTTTAGGTTTGAGCCGTTTAGAGAGAGAGATAGAGAGTCAAGTTGGTAACCATTATGAAGACTTATTATCCCAAGCTACAGGTGTTGAAACATTGGAAGACATACTTAATACTATGCATACTAGAATACAGGTATGTATGTATGTATGTATGTATGAATATAATACAGTATATAAAAATATATATACAGGGATAAGTGTCTAGCATGTATTTTTTTTTTTTATGTTGAAATAAATAATAAGGCATTTTTTTCAATAATATATAAATGTTTGTATTATTTAACTACTTATAATTCTTTCTTCCACTTATACCCTCCTTTCCTCCACTTACCCCCTTCTCTCCACACACACACACACACATATACACATACACACATTTTTTTTTCTTTCTCACACACATAAACACTTTTTATTCTTTTTCACACGCACACACTTTTTTATATTCTTTTTCTCACACACACACTTTATATTACTTTTCACACGCACACACTTTTTTATATTATTTTTCACACACACACATTTATTTATTTCTCACACACACTTTTTTTTTTTTTTTTTTTTTTTTTCTCTTTCTCTCTCACACACACACACACACACAGACGCTACTGGCGGGCGTGGAGCGAGTGCGCCTAAGGGTGGTGGAGCCGTACCAACGCGTGGACAAACACACACTCATACTGGGGCGACTACAAGCTTCGTGCGAGCTGCTAAGGAGAGTCATACGCTGCCTCATGCTCTCACAACGATTACAACAACAACTCACAACTGAACCCAGAGATATTACCAAGGCAGCTATGAGTCTATGTGAATTAGGTGTGTATGAGAAAGAGAGAAAATGTGTGTGTGTGTGTGTGTGAAAAAGGAAGAAAAGTGTGTGTGTGGGAGAGAGAAAAAGAAAAAAAGTGTGTGTGTGTGTGTAATTTTCCTACATTTATGTGTGTGTAAGAGAAAAAGAATAAAAAGTGTGTGTATATGTGTGTGTGTAGGTGTGTATATATGTGTGTGTATGTATGTTGTATGTTTGTGTGTGTGTGTGTGTGTGTGTGTAATAATAATAATAAAAGGTTTATTTAATAAGACACTATATAACCTCACTCCCCCTCTTCCTCCCCCTTCCCCCTACAGACCACCTGGGCCGTGATATGGACCTGAGTGGCCTTGAGGTGTTGGAGAAGGAACAGAGATTGGTGCGTCAGGCCAGGAGTGATGTGGAGAAACAAGCAGCCACCATGTTGGACCGAGGCATGGAACTACAGAACCAAACACAGGTAACACACACACATACACACATTAGTATTATTATATATTATTATTATTATTATTATTACTGGTATTTTTTATTATTAATATTACTGGTATATTATTATTATTATTAACTATTATTATTATTACTGGTATATATTGTATTATTATCATATATTATTATTATTATTATATATATTAATATCATATATATAGCACTATATTATTATTATATATTAGTATTATCATAAATTATTATTATTATTATTGTACACAATAAGGCAAGTGCTGTATGCCACAATCATAAGATAATAAACAGGTAAACAGACTGCCTGCCTAAGACCCTGTACACAAGATAAGCAGAGGGCAGATATTGGTAATAAACAGTGTGAGTCACAGTGGTACTCATGTGAGAGTAGGGAGAGAGTAGAAAGGAGAGTAGGGAAAGAGAGTAAGACTCCGACATAACCAAGGAATGGTCACAAGGAGATATGCCTAATCCACAGATAATATAAACTGATTAATGTAGCAGACTAGGTATGACTAAGAACACGAGGACTATACCTCATGACCACATGACAACAAGACAAGTAACTTTCCTACCACATGATCCACGTGGCATCCGGCCACGTAAGCATGACAACACACAGTAATAATTGTATCCAAAGACAACTGACAACTCAAGTGAAATTGTATATAAACAGTGACACTTACCTAATAGATAGGATAACTTAAACTGTCTCCCAGGGCTATAGGCTTGTCTCCACAGAGAGAGACTATATACATATAAGACCAGGCACATCAGTATCATTCCCTGTGTAGATATAAGTGTATATAAATAAATGTATTAAGCCTTGAATAAGAAACTTGTGAAATCAATTACCTAAGAACACCACTCCGCCGAACTCGCTACCAACAACTAACAACCAACAACCAACAACTCACTACAACAACAATGTACTGTACCAGATTCTTTGAAGAGACTAGAATCAGGACTGGTACATTTTGGTGACAGCGGTGTTTTTGTGCAACATACAAGATTGCAAAAAGGTAGACTTCACGGGAGACAGTGAATAACATAGTTCAAGACAAGTTGAAGATTTTATTTGTAAATTCTCTCAAATAATTTCTTCAGTGGGAATAATCTTACAACCTCTAACGACAAAGATAAACCACAAATTCATCACCTACAAGACACCTACTTCAACATAACTGCAACTAGACCTACAACGGGACCTCATCTACTTCACAACAATCAATCATCACTACCCCAGGCGTCCCTGTACGTAAATTCTCTCGTAAGGACAACGCCATCCCTTCATCACTACCCATGAGCGTCCCTGGAACGTAAGGACGTCATCACTTCATCACTACCCATGAGCGTCCCTGGAACGTAGGACAACGTCATCACTTCATCATCTCCATTCTCCAAGCTGACACCTTGTTACGTAAATTCTCTCGTAAAAGGCAAGTCAACATTCATCATCTTCACTCCAAGAACGACTACTAGTGTGTTAGTGTGCGAGCTACTCATCACCACGACTGGCCAGACACCACACCTAGACGTCAACTCGTCGTCATCATCATCGTTGCAACTAAAGTACTAAAAGTAGGTACACATTACATGTACATTACATTATTTTTCACTTGTCTACGAACATGTTAGGATAAAATTAGGTTTCCTCATTAAAGCCCAGAAAGAAAGAAAAGAAGTGCCAAATTAAAACAAAGTAAAGAATTCTTCCCCATTAATCTAAAGGTATCGCAATAACTTCGAATATCCCTGATAATGATTCATTACCCTCTGAGCTAGATTCCCCTGCCTCCCTAAAAAGTCTCGTTGTGGTGCCAACACATACGAGTACATTTTCTTCTTCTCCAACCATAACCCCATTAAAAACTCAATCTGTCTATTATATCATCCTGTATTATCACTAACAATGACTACTCCTCTACAATCTCCTATCGTCTCTGCTCATCATCTAACAAATACTGATTCCACTGTCTCTTCTAAGCTAACAATGAAACTCTTACCTACCACCATTTCTCATGTAAAGCATTTTAAGGGAGATAATCCAAGATATGGGATTCATCTCTTCTTGCGTCATTTGGAGAAGATATTTTGCAAAGCGAATGTAGAGCAGGACGAACATAAAATAGCATTGGTAAGAGAGTATATTGCACAGGTTAGTCCAGCCAGTTCTAGGTTAAACACAAGTGCTTTTTCTAATCCAAAGAATTTAACGTCATATGCCACATTTAGACAGTTACTTATTGATGTTTTGGGGGATGGTAAAGTACAAAAATCGTTCTCAAGGGTTCAAAGAATGACTAAAAGAAAGGCAAACAAAATAAATACAAGGGAACTAGCAAAAGCACTTGCATCAGCAGGATCGCTAGAATTATATTCAAAGAAATCTCGCATCATACATCATGTATTACATATTACTCACTCCAGGGATAAGAAGAATCATAATTTTGATACCATAACTCAGAAGGAATCACACAGACAACGTTGCAAACATTGTAACGAAGATAAGCATAAGACCAGTGAATCTGATAGTAATAAATATACAGGAAATTATCAAGGGAAATCAAAGTATAAATACTGTCATTCACATGAGTCAAATTCGTATTCCTTAAATGAACACATGATCCTTAACAAAAGGAAACAAAGCTTGCACAATCGAAACATGATGTATGAAACGAGACCACCACGATATTAAAGTGGCATCAATAATCACATAAGTAAATAAATACTGCCCTGTCGTCGTAAATACCTATAATATAATAATAATCCCTGTCTAAGTATCACATAGTAATATTTCATTAATGATAGACACAGGAACAGCAGTTTCCTTGTTATCGGATAATTCCTTTAACAAATTGTGCAACTTAGATCCCCAGCGGGTTTTATAAACTAAGATTGAACAGGTGATATAAAATTGTCACATATGACAAATAATAAATGAACAGGTATTAGGGACACTAAACCCTTCCTGTACGGTTAGACAAAAACTAACCAAATACACATAATAATATGCACTAAACATAAAATAATACATTTTAGGTATTAATGTATTTTAATACAGGATTGTCCAGGCCAAAATATAAGTCCATATATATGTATTGAAAAAAAACAAAACAAAAAACGGGAACTATTCCATTATCATAAAGGCCTACTGCAGATAATACTATATTACCACTAAATTTCGTCCATGAATCGAAGGTAGAGCTTCCATCTCATGTTACAACCACATATTAGTGTTCTATCCTTAGTAGAGTCTGGGAAAATAACCTGGGAATGTATCTACTTTCACTAATGTAAAGGATAATAATATTGCTACTATCTATATCTTTAAGAAATCAACTACCAATAATCAGGTAAAGAAAATGACATATTTATATGATCGGTACAAGATGGAAGTTAGACTAAATACCACAAGAAATATATCAATTTTAACCGAAGAGTTAAAAGATAATCATATAAGGGAGAAACTTAGAAAATTGGTCAGGAAACGATATTTTCTAATTTATCGTGATAATTTTATTAATATACTAGCCACATATCAAAATGCGATTGCCCTACCTGGTAACATTTTTAGGAATAACCTATTTATAAATAAGCATATAGGCGACCATACCTTATACTAGACACAAAGTTATAAGTGATAAATGAAATGTTGCATGAAAGTATTATTAAGATTTTAACTCCCCCTTTTAACAGTCAAATGTTTTTGGTTTCAAAAATGATGGTGAATTTAAGCCAGTACTTCTTTATAGAGATATAATGCTACAAGTAAATATAAATATCCCCTCCCTCCTTTAAGGATGTTTTCGCTAACATTGCTCAAACAAAACATATTAAAATTGGTCAGTGGACACTGGCAAGTAGCATTATATAATAATACATTTAATACGTCCCATGGTTATTATGAATACATTCGTAGACCATTTGGGTTACGTAATGCTCAATCAACATTTAAGCATATGCTAAATTTTCGTGTTAGTGTTATTAATAACGTAGTCATCGCTTACCCAGACAATTTGATTATTTTTCTAATAAGGTACAATCACAATATTTAACAATAAGGAAGGTTAAATAGACATTGAATTAGGTAGGCCTCAAACTTTAAATATATATGTTTCATTATATTACCAGGATATTATAATGATAGGTTATACATTAACCACCACTGGGCTCCATACACAAGCATAAAATACGAACAATGAAAGTAAACTAACGTAAAATCACTCTTGAGTTTATGTTCGTATATAGAGAATCATTATAAAGACATTTTTCCCATTTAACAAACGCACTAAATAATCTCCTCAGGAGAGTGACAGATGTGTATGGAAGTCAGAAAAGTTAATAAAGGTTAATTAATGTCAGCTCCAATTCATGCATTTCCATCCTATTCATTACCTTAATAATAATAATATCACGTGTACAGATGCTTCTTCAGTAGACTTAGGCACTGTACTTATGTAAGATATAGCTAAGTTCTACGTCGGGTATCTACTTATGCATAACGAATATTTAATGCACAGCAAACTCGTTACTCTGTACCGAACCAGGAACAATTAACAAATAATGTTAGGGGCAATTCGTACTTTTAGAAAATCGTATTAGGCTATCCTTTACAAATACTCGTGAATCACTAATATATTCTTGGCTTAGTATAATCTCAAACCTTAGCGTGAAAAGTAGCCAGATATTATCGAACCATTAAGGAATTTCTCCCACATATTGATATTAACTACCTTCCAGGATGATTATAGAAAAAAAAAAAAAAAAATAACAAATCCCTTAAACAATCATCTTGTCATTTACTTCCGAAGTCACTCATGGACGTGGTAAACATGCATAAACATTAGCAATTCCTATGCTAAAATATAATAAGACATTATTTAACTCTGAGGATGAAAATAATAGACGAGAATTACAGTCACTTAAATAACTTTTCCCATTATGATCAGATTTTTACAAAAAAAAAAAAAAAAAAAAACTTAGTAAAAGTGACTTATAAACCAATGAAAGTGATACATTAAACAATGCTTCCCTCAGTGTTAATTACCCTTTTATCAAAATGCAACAGGACATCCTGGGAGAGAATATTAAATCAATCTCCATATAATAGACAATTAACATAAACTATGGGCAGATGAAAAAACATATATATCGCTCAGTGCGAAACATGCAATACTCCATGACAGGAATATAATCCTGGACGAATCAGGAGACATAATAGGAATAATTCTACTTTCCTTACCAATTACAAATCAGGGCATAAATAAACTATTACCTATGGTTAACCATTTTTCTAAATATTTAGTGGCGGCACCACTACATGATAAAAACCGCAAATAATACGTGCACATATATCTAATCCCAAATTATTATATGCCCATATACATGTCCCAATAATATAAAGATATCTAATTTCTACTAATTTGAAGCAAACGTTTGTATAACCATATCTCCCCATATCTCCCAGCAGCTAATGGGTAACAATACGGCAAAACCGTAAAATACTACAAGTACTTGGTGGCACAGAAACAATGGAAATCCCTCCACATGGAAAGACTGCATCAAAATGACAGTCTATGAATACTACAAAACGTTGAAATAAAAGGAAAAAACTCCTCAGGAAATACTATATGGCGTACAAGAAACGTCTTTCATATAATTATATGAGATAACAATTGCCACAAAGAAGCCAGGCTACAACAAGGACAACTTCGCTGAACAACAGTGAGTTGCAGTTCAACAATTTCATCATGATGTACAAGCAAATTTCGGGCTTGCAAGGAAAATAATGCGTAATCGCCTACACAAGCAAATTTCGGGCTTGCAAGGAAAAAAATGCGTAATCGCCTACACAAGCAAATTTCGGGCTTGCAAGGAAAAAAATGCGTAATCGCCTACACAAGCAATTTTCGGGCTTGCAAGGAAAAAAATGCGTAATCGCCTACACAAGCAAATTTCGGGCTTGCAAGGAAAAAAATGCGTAATCGCCTACACAAGCAATTTTCGGGCTTGCAAGGAAAAAAATGCGTAATCGCCTACACAAGCAAATTTCGGGCTTGCAAGGAAAATAATGCGTAATCGCCTACACAAGCAAATTTCGGGCTTGCAAGGAAAAAATGCGTAATCGCCTACACAAGCAATTTTCGGGCTTGCAAGGAAAAAAATGCGTAATCGCCTACACAAGCAATTTACGGGCTTGCAGGAACAAAATGCGTAATCGCCTACACAAGCAATTTACTGGCTTGCAGGAATAAAATGCGTAATCGCCGGTCTAATAAAGCAAATAATTCAAATGTTCACTCCAGGTGATACATAAAATAATACGGGTACCCGATCAAAGTTTAAAAACTTCACACAGTCATATCTTTAGTAGGTAATAAACTTATAATAAAGAATATTTTTACCAGGCGGATGATATTGTATATGTAAACAGGATAAAGAGATTGGTAAAGCGCGCAAAACCATCCAAAATAAAACCAATCCATATCACTGAAACATAACAATTTCCTCTTCTTAGTAAATTTATCCCTACTATATACTATATACTATATAATGAAATAATCAATTACAAACATAAATCCGATCGGTTTACTATGAAATAAAATAATATTTCTTTTTACAGATGTGGCCCAAATCAACCTATATGGATAATAATTCTTGTCTCTACTCTCAACAGCTCCTGGCAGAACCAGACGAGGAACACAACGCAAGACAGATGACGTCTTCAATCCGAGAGCTCTCGTATACAATTTTATTAACAAGCAGATGAAAAGAAAAGAAAAATAAATAAACTAATGGTGACAAATGATATAATCACTATTTCTTACTCTTTACAGATTTTATCCCAGTGAGCAGTGGCTACAGCTACAAGTATTTACTGATACACTAGTTTATTTGACAGGTATCACACAAATGGAATCCAGCGACTAAGGTAATATTGTTCGCTTATTATACAAAATATATAATGGCTTGAGCCATCACCACAGCCCAGAGCGTGGTTGGGAAAATTTTTACGTGTATTTTCGTGAACATTATTTGGTACTGCTTACATAGTGGTATACACATATATCCTATAAAATAAAGGATTATGAGACAAACTGTTGCATATCGTGGTAAGTGTAACAGGTAGAAAGCATTGCACAGAAATTAAAATACGAATTATAGAGCTTTACTTTACCAATAAAAGAAAATATTCACATATACTTAGTAGGCTTCTATTTACTTCTGCGAGAAGCAGGAAGCTGTATTACGAGTACAGAAACTTAGAAAGAAAGTACAACCATTTATTAGGAGAGTATTTACTGCGGGTAAGATAAGATTAACTCATAGGCCTACTTAATATCACTCGAATAACTATAACATACAAAGGAAAAATCAGTGTGAAGTACTATCTTACCAAAATATCTTTCTTCCACCTATTTGAAATATTAATTAAAATAGTGCGTAGTATTTTAATACAAGAGTATATACTCATTATTATTCCCATAGAAGGTAAAGTATTATTCATAAGCTACGCACTTCAAGAATTCCCAATGAAAATAGAAATAATCTTTTAATGTTCAAATTTCCTCCAAGAAGTATTATACTTAGTGATGATGTCATCAATGACACACACTCCTCAAGTACCATATTGCATGTCCTTATTTATATGTTGGTCCTGCATAAATATTGGCAAGTATTCCTCCAAAGGATGCGAAATCTCCACTTGCTTTAAAGCAATTCAGGCACTATATGCATGTAATTCATATCTATTACTAATCAAACCTCTCTTATATCATCAAAATTCTATTTCTACTATCTATACTTGCCTACTGATAGACTATTAACAATATATTACCCTAATCACCCTACACATGGCATGGATTAAGGCTACTGTAGAGAGGCAGACTCAGATAAAATCGATTCAAGGGAATCGTTACATTGGAAAATAAAATATATAATTGCTAGACAATATATCCCACTCTCTTCCACCTTTCAATATATTTCATTTAATATCGACTTGTTTAATATCTCCCTATTATCAGTTGTTTCAGAAAAAGTGAAGCTGGGAAGTTATTCAAGGAAACTGGGAATCAAACATCCTGCTAGTATCAGTTGGTTACTCCATATATTGATGAAAATAAAAACTTGGTACAAATATTTAATATCCCATGTCTTATCTTTCTGGCAGGTACTATAACATTTTTATATAGAAAAAGTCTACTGTCATATTTTGCATTGTATAAGAGAACTCTATCAATGTAGACTGAATTATCTTGTTATGGAAAATTAACATTTAGCTGTTATTGCACAGCCACAACATAGCAACAAGGCCTCTTCATTAATGTGTGAATTTTTAGCATAGGTTAGCTTATACACATAACTACAAGCACCTAGCTCAACACATTAATTTTAAGATTATTTCTTTATGTATGTACCAGTGTATTTTATTCATGTATTGATGTTCATTTTAAGTATATGATGTGCCTATGTCTTTGATGTCAATTTTATATTATTATTGAGGTATTCACTGATAATATCTTAGTTATTGTGTACCCTACCTACATTGTATGTTTGTTTCCACAATCAAGGTAATCTGAGACAGATTACGGTAGCGGCCTCGAGCGATTGTACACAATAAGGCAAGTGCTGTATGCCACAATCATAAGATAATAAACAGGTAAACAGACTGCCTGCCTAAGACCCTGTACACAAGATAAGCAGAGGGCAGATATTGGTAATAAACAGTGTGAGTCACAGTGGTACTCATGTGAGAGTAGGGAGAGAGTAGAAAGGAGAGTAGGGAAAGAGAGTAAGACTCCGACATAACCAAGGAATGGTCACAAGGAGATATGCCTAATCCACAGATAATATAAACTGATTAATGTAGCAGACTAGGTATGACTAAGAACACGAGGACTATACCTCATGACCACATGACAACAAGACAAGTAACTTTCCTACCACATGATCCACGTGGCATCCGGCCACGTAAGCATGACAACACACAGTAATAATTGTATCCAAAGACAACTGACAACTCAAGTGAAATTGTATATAAACAGTGACACTTACCTAATAGATAGGATAACTTAAACTGTCTCCCAGGGCTATAGGCTTGTCTCCACAGAGAGAGACTATATACATATAAGACCAGGCACATCAGTATCATTCCCTGTGTAGATATAAGTGTATATAAATAAATGTATTAAGCCTTGAATAAGAAACTTGTGAAATCAATTACCTAAGAACACCACTCCGCCGAACTCGCTACCAACAACTAACAACCAACAACCAACAACTCACTACAACAACAATGTACTGTACCAGATTCTTTGAAGAGACTAGAATCAGGACTGGTACATTATTATTATTATTATTATTATTATTATTATTATTATTATTATTATTATTATTATTATTATTATTATTATTATTATTATTATTCTAACTTGCAGGTAGGCACAGCATTACAAGTGTTCCATAACCTCGGTGTGTTGGTGTCCAGTGTGGAGAAAATATTGGATTCCCTCATTACTCGTCTGAATAGAAGTGTGTCATCAGCCCTCGATGTCCACGCCTTAATGCACATCTCACACGACATTAGGAGAGGTGAGGACAGCTGGGTGAGAGGTGAGTGTGTGAGTGTGGTGAGAAGTGAGTGAGTGTGTATGTATGAGAGAAGGAGAGAGAGTGAATGAGTGAGTGAATGGGGAAGTGGGTGAGTAGTAAGTGTGGTGAGAGGTGAGTGGGTGCATGGGTGATGGGTGGGTGAGTGATGAGAGGAGAGGAGAGGGGTGTGTGTGTATGTATGTATGAGAGAGAGAGGGAGAGAGAGAGAGTAATATATATATATATATATATATATATATATATATATATATATATATATATATATATATATATATATATATATATATATATATATATATATATATATATATATGTGTGTATGTGTGTGTGTATATATTTATATATGTACTGTATTTTATTATATATATGTAGGTCGTCTAGGGTAATCAGTGATACCAACTCTATATTTTGTTGTTATAGGTGGACCAGGTAAAGCAGTGATGCCAGCTCCGGGACAGTCTGTACAGTTCCGTGCTTCACTGTGGTCCAACCTGGAGAAACTAATGGATGATATTTACCATGTGTGTGTACAGACCTCTCATCTACACAAGGTATACATGGATTAAATATACAGTGTATGCTGATTAAATATACAGTTTACAGTATACTATTATTATTATTATTAAACACATTGAACCTGTTCCTTCTTTCTCAGTATACTATTATTATTACCTCTGCCAAGGAGGTTGTTTGTCTGTTAGCAGGATTATGCAATAATGTATGGACGGATTTTGATGAAACTTTGTGGTGAGGTCGGGTGTTGTGTTGGCAACAATGGATTAGATTTTCAGATGTCAAGGTCAACAAAAAGGTCAAAAACACATTTATAGCCCTATCTCAGTACTCACTTGACCTACAGACTTCTACCTGGGCTATTAGTGTAGTATTTAGCAAGGCCCAAATTTTGACCTATATTTGACCTTGAAAAGGTCAATGACCTTTAAGATCGCCTGAGGGTCAAGTTGAAGGTCAAATATGAAGTTGTTCCAATTTCTTTCAAATTTTGCAGTTGGAAATTATCTGGCATTGACGGAGGTTTGCATTCTCTGAATACTTCCATTCTTGTTATTATTATTATTGTTATTATTATTATTAGTATTAGTACAGTATTATTAGTATTAATATTATTATCGTGTGCTATATGACCTAACACACACCAACACACACACATACAGGTACTGGCCAAGAAGCGTGACCCTATAAGCCACGTGTGTTTCCTGGATGAGGTACAGAGGCCGGGACGAGGTGATCTCTTCACACGTGTCTGGAGGAATGTCACACGTATACTCTCACACGAATTTGCCAAGGCTGCTCAAGGTGTGTGTGTGTGTGAGAGAGAGAGAGAGAGAGAGAGAGAGAGAGAGAGAGAGAGAGAGACTGTGTGTGTGTGTGTATGTATGAGAGAGAGAAAGAGACTGTGTGTGTGTGTATGTATGAGAGAGAGAGAGAGACTGTGTGTGTGTGTGTATGTATGAGAGAGAGAGAGACTGTGTGTGTGTGTGTATGTATGAGAGAGAGAGACTGTGTGTGTGTGTGTGTATGTATGAGAGAGAGAGTGAGACTGTGTGTGTGTGTATGTATGAGAGAGAGAGAGAGACTGTGTGTGTGTGTGTGTATGTATGAGAGAGACTGTGTGTGTGTGTATGTATGAGAGAGACTGTGTGTGTGTGTGTGTATGTATCAGAGAGAGAGAGAGAGACTGTGTGTGTGTGTGTATGTATGAGAGAGAGAGAGAGACTGTGTGTGTGTGTGTATGTATGAGAGAGAGAGAGAGACTGTGTGTGTGTGTGTGGAGTGGTTTTATATGTCAAGGTGTGTGTGTGTGTGTGTGTGTGAGGAGTGGTTTTATATGACCATAATTATTTTGTATTTACTGTTAATTTTGTTGTTGTTATGGTAAAAAGACTTCATCCCTATTATCAACAATATAGTTAATAGTAATAGTTAATTAATTCCTTCTTACATAATTATCCTTATCAATGTGTGTCTAATTTTATTAACCTTACAGTTATGTTGTACAGTATATATATTGTCTGTCATACATACATACACACACAGTCTCTCTCACTTTCTCTCTCTCTCTCTTTCACTCTCACTCTCTCTCTTTCACTCTCACTCTCTCATACATACACACACACAGTCTCTCTCTCTCTCTCTCATACACACATACAGTTACATATATACAGTATCTTTCCCATACACACATACATACACACACACACACACACACACACACACACACACACACACACACACACACACACACACACACACACACAGTCTCTCTCTCTCCCTCACTCTCTCTCATTCATACACATACACACACACACACACACACACACACACACACACACACACACACACACACACACACACACACACACACACACACACACAGTCTCTCTCTCTCCCTCACTCTCTCTCTCATTCATACACACACACACACACACACACACACACAGTCTCTCTCTCTCCCTCACTCTCTCTCTCATTCATACACACACACACACACACACACACACACACAGTCTCTCTCTCTCCCTCACTCTCTCTCTCATTCATACACACACACACACACACACACACACACACACACACACACACACACACACACACACACACACACACACACACACACAGTCTCTCTCACTCCCTCACTCTCTCACTCATTCATACATACACACACACACACACACACACACACACACACACACACACACACACACACACACACACACACACATAGTCTCTCTCATATACACACACACAGTCTCTCTCTCCCTCACTCTCTCACTCATTCATACACACACAAACACACACACACACACACAGACTAATACATATATATCTCACTCATCCGTGCCCACAGAGTCGACCATCATCCGTCAATATCTAGAAGTGGATTACCCTAAGCTGATCCGTCTGTATGGGGACCTGTGGCGACGACTGGAGGGTATCAGTGCCGAGATGAGGGGTGGGGGTGGGGGTGGGGGTGGGGGAGGGGCGGGCGTTGGGGCGGACAGCGAAACCCAAGGAGAGGACGAGGAGGAGGAGGAAGAAGAGGCTAGTTTTGAGTGAGTGTTTGTATGTATGTATGTTTGGGATTGTGTATATGTGTGTGTTTGTGTATTTTGTATTTGTATGTGTTTGTGTTTATGTATTTTGTAATTGTATGTATGTGTTTATGTATTTTGTAATTGTATGTATGTGTTTGTATATTTTGTATTTGTATGTATGTATGGATGTGTTTGTGTGTGTATGTATGTATGTATGTATGTACGTCCACAATCAAATATCCACCAACACTTTCCTTCCTTCCATCATACAAATAAATCAGTTTCATATCAAAATATAATCATACGACAACAACACCTTATGTCAACTCAACCCCCTCAATTATTATTATTATTATTATTATTATTATTATGAGGTGGTGCAAAATTATACACGTGTTGTTCTTTATTACCAAGATATTTACTACCATGGAAGGAAAGTGTGGGTGAATATTGTTATTATTATTATTATTATTATTATTATTATTATGATAACTGTACAATGGAGATATTATTGTGTATATATTTATTTAGCACAGGTGTATACATATTAGCGCTGATAAACATATTAGTGGTTCTAACTGTACACTCCCCCTCCCCCTCCCCCCCCCCCTCCATACAGCCCTGAGGTAGCCCTGCGCAGTAGTCTGGTGCCCCTGGAGGAGGCGTACTTGTCGCGGTGTCGTTCGAGGCTCCTGGACCCCGTGAACCTCATGTTTGCAGCACACGACGCACCGCCAGCCAGGGAGGAGGTCGATGCACTCATTAAAACTATTACAAGGTCAGGTTAGGTTAGGTTAGGTTAGGTTAGGTTGGGTTAGGGTAGGTTAGTTAAGGTTAGATAGAGAGAGAGAGATTAGGTGGATGTATTCTGGTTAGGTTGGGTTAGGTTAAGGTTAGGTTAGGTTGGATTGGGTTAGGTTGGGTTTGGGTTAGGTGGATATATTCTGGTTAGGTTAGGTCTTATACATACACACACACACACACACACACACACACACACTTAATCTATCCATCCATCTATCCCTACAGTGAGTTGAATGTGTCAGCAGTGGATGGAGCTCTGAGTAAGACAGTGGCTCATAATGTTGCTGAATCACTCCAATTGTTCTGTGTCAAATGTCAACAACTCATTGACACCACCGGGGAAGCCAGTCAGGTCATAGGTAGGTGTCAGAGAGAGAGAGAGAGAGAGAGAGAGAGAGAGAGAGAGAGAGAGAGAGAGAGAGACTGTGTGTGTGAGAGAGAGAGAGAGAGAGAGAGAGAGAGAGAGACTGTGTGTGTTTGTGTGTGTGTGTGAGAGAGAGAGAGAGAGAGAGACTGTGTGTGTTTGTGTGTGTGTGAGAGAGAGAGAGAGAGGAGAGAGACTGTGTGTGTTTGTGTGTGTGTGAGAGAGAGAAAGAGAGAGAGACTGTGATTGTGTGTGTTTGTGAGAGAGAGAGACTGTGTGTGTATGTTTATGAAAGAGAGAGAGAGACTGCATGTATGTTTGTGAGAGAGATAGAGAGAGACTGTGCGTGTGTATGTATGAGACACAGAGAGAGAGAGAGAGAGAACAGTATATTAAAAGAGAGTAATTCACAATAAAACTCTCTCCCTTTCCCCCCTCCTTCTAAATCTCTCTCTCTCTCTCTCTCTCTCTCTCTCTCTCTCTCTCTCTCTCTCTCTCTCTCACTCTCTCTCTCTCTCCTCCTCTCTCCTCTCTCTCTCTCTCTCTCTCTCTCTCTCTCTCTCAGGTACACCCACATCCTCCCAGAACCTAAACGCAGCCGTAGTGAACCAATTGGTATACCTGCGGAGTCAAGTTGAACGTACTGCCTCAGCCACCCTCGCCCACCTCCCCTCACCAGTCACTGATACACTACTACGGGTAAATAGAATAAGAATAATACACACACACACACACACACACACACACACACACACACACACACACTCATACACGTTTATACTTAATATACATGCATACATACTCCCTTTACTGATACACTACTACGGGTAAATAGAATAATAAAAATACACACATACACATATATACTTTGATACATAATATACACACACACACACACACGTATACACACACACACATACACACACGTTGATACTTAATACACACACACACACATACACATATATACTTGATTGCCCATCTCCCCTCACCAGTCACTGATACACTACTACGGGTAAATAGAATAATAAAAATACACACACACACATTGATAAATAATACAATACATATTACAACACACACACACACATTAATACACAATAAAAATAAATGTAGAATATAATATAATGTATAATATATTTTTAATTTTTTTTATTATTATTATAAAAAAAAAAAAAAAAATCAGTCGCTGCCGTGCATAATAATATAATATAATGTATAATATTTTTTTTATTTTTTTTATTATTATTATAAAAAAAAAAAAATTCAGTCGCTGCCGTGCATAATAATATAATATAATGTATAATATTTTTTTATTTTTTTTTGTTATTATTATTATTATTTTTTTTTTCAGTCGCTGCCGTGCATAATAATATAATATAATGTATAATATTTTTTTATTTTTTTTGTTATTATTATTATTTTATTTTTTTTCAGTCGCTGCCGTGCATAATAATATAATATAATGTATAATATTTTTTTTATTTTTTTTGTTATTATTATTATTATTTTTTTTTTTTTCAGTCGCTGCCGTGCATAATAATATAATATAATGTATAATATTTTTTTTATTTTTTTTATTATTATTATAAAAAAAAAAAATTCAGTCGCTGCCGTGCATAGATGAAGTAATGTGTCGGGCCGTACAACCCCTGATGTCCTCGCTCACTGATGCCGTGGAGGCCATCGTACTTACCATGCATACGGACGACTTCTCAGGGTGCGGAAATATTTAGATAGGTTCTTAAAATTAGTACAGACATAATCTAATATCCACCCATACTTTCCCTCCATTGTGATAATAATAATGATAATGATAATAATAATGATAATAATGATAATAATAATAATAATAATAATGATAATAATAATAATGATAATAATAATAATAATAATGATAATAATAATAATAATAATAATAATAATGATAATAATAATAATAATAATAATAATAATAATGATAATAATAATAATAATAATAATAATAATGATAATAATAATAATAATAATAATAATAATAATAATAATAATAATAATAATAATAATGTGTCTCCCCCAGGAATGACACCAGTGGGACAGATTCACAATGTTCTCTGTATATGAAAGAACTCCAAGGCTTTCTGTCCAGAGCTGCAGACGACTACCTCACTCCTTACCACCTCTCTCACATCATGAAGCAAAAGTAAGTGTGTGTGTGAGAGACTGTGTATATGTGTGTGTGTGTGTGTGTGAGAGAGAGAGAGACTGTGTATATGTGTGTGTGTGTGTGTGAGAGAGAGAGAGAGAGTGTGTGTGTGAGCTGTGGTATGAGTGAGTGGTTGGTTGGGAATCAACCCATAGTTAACACACACACAAATAATCTCCACTAACTATGACACACACACAAAACAACACACACACACAAAACAACACACACACACACAAAACAACACACACACACACAAAACACACACACACACAAAACAACACACACACAAAACAACACACACACAAAACAACACACACACACACAAAACAACACACACACACAAAACAACACACACGCACAACACACACACACACAAATCTCCGCTTACACACACACCTTCCATTTTTCAGGATCTTGGCGCTTGCTTGTCGTTGTTTGGAGTTGTTTGTTCGTCACGCCAGTCTACTCCGACCCATTGGGGAAGGAGGCAAGATGAGACTAGCTGCAGATTTTGCCCAGGTATGCTATCTATCTATTTATTTATTTATCTATTCTTTCATCTATATATATCCATCTATATATCTATTTATTTATCCATGCATTTATTTACCTATCCATCCATCCGCCCCACAGATGGAACTAGCCATAAGTCCGCTGTGCTCGCGTCCATCCGAGTTGGGTCGACCGTACCGGATAGTGCGTTCCTTCCGTCCACTACTGTTCCAGACGGTGGAGCACATCACATCGTCCCCGTCCCTGGGTGATGTCGTCCCCTATTCTACCGTCCTTCACTTCCTCTTTGCCCGCGCCCCACCGGAGATGCGATCACCACACCAGGCAAGTTATTATTATTATTATTATTATTAGTATTAGTATTATTATTATTTTATACCCTCACTACCACACCAGGCGGTATTATTATTATTATTTTATGCCCTCATCATACAAGGTTTTATTATTATTATTTATGCCCTCATCATACAAGGTTTTATTATTATTATTTATGCCCTCATCATACAAGGTTTTATTATTATTTTTTTGTTATACCCCCACAGACTGCTGGGTGGTCAGTGAGTCGATACAGTAGTTGGTTGGATGAACACACTGATGAACGTGAGCGTCTACAGTTGGTACGTGGTGCTCTGGAGGCATATGTGGCCGGAGTGAGAGCCAAACACCTCACACAGTTCACACCAGTATATCCCCCCATGCTGAAGCTCTTAGAGAAGGGTATAGCAGCACAGGGAACGACAACAACAACAACACTCAACCATTAGACTCGGGGCACAGGGACAACAACAACAACAACCACCAATAGACTCGGGGCACAGGGACCACCGACAACAACAACAACCACAACCACAACCATAAGACTCGGGGCACAGGGACCACCGACAACAACAACAACAACAACACTCAACCATTAGACTTGGGTTTGTCATTAATCTCTATCTTTCTTTCATTATTATTTTCTATCTTTCTTTTACGCACACACACACACACATTCACTCTCTCTCACTCACAAATACTAACAATGAGAGAGAGAAAGAGAGATTGGGTGTGTTTAATGGGTCTATAATTTAATGAGTGTGATTTAATGGGGGTATGATTAAATGGGTCTGGAATTTAATGGGTGTGTTTAATGGGGTGTGGGAATAGGGGGACAGGCTTGGGGGGGGGGGTCTGTAATTTAACCTTCTCATTGCCAGTGTCTCTATATTATTGGTTTATATTTATATTTTATTCACTGGTTTGTGTTTTGTATAATATTATTCTTGTTAAGTTACAAAAAATAAGAAATAGTTTATTATAATCCTATATAATAGAACATACAGTTATAATGCATCATCATAAGTTATTGTTTATATATTATAGTGTATTCATTGTATTTCATAAAGTAACCATATGAATGTCAAACCAATAATGTATTTCATAATTCTTTATTTATTAAAATGAACTTCTGTATGACGGTATTTACATGCTAACAAAGTACATGGTGGACAGAGTATATTGTTGTGCAGGATATCACAAACTGCCTACATCACCCCAATACTTATTTTGGCTTAGTAACATTATACATTTAGGCCTTGTTGTATCTTGTATTGCTTAGTAACATTATACATTAGGCCTTGTTGTATCTTGTATTGACACAGGCTGACAAACACTAATAAGGCTGGCATTATTATACTTAGGATAAAAAGTTCTCTTCATCGCTCACTTATTATTATTTTGCAATGTAAATTTAGCGGTGAAACTCCTTTTTTGTTAAGTTGAATAATTAATACTACCCAGAAGCTGGTATTAAATTTAAACGTACTCAGATGAAAAGGTGTGGGAGTAGGGGACAGGCTTGGGTTTTTTTGGGGGTGCGGGAGTATGGAGACAGGCTTGGGAGGGTTAAGAGGGGTGCGGGAATAGGGGACAAGCTTTCTACCCCTTCCCCCCACCCACTCCAAGCCGGTCCCCCTACTCCCACACCCCCTAACCCCAAACCTGTCCCCCAATTCTCACACACCCTTTGAAGTCGTATTACATAATAATAATAATAATGGTAACTGAGCAACATACGAGAATTTTTCCTCAAAGTACTGTAGTAGTAGTTTCAGGCACCAAAAATATTGATTATCAGTATGTTTTGTGCCTGTATTTGGGATATATGTCTAGCACTGAGTATGTATGTATGTACAGATGGCTTCTGAGACCCAAAAGTATTGATTTATGGTGTGTATTTGCCTGTATTTGTGATATAAATGAGTAGCCTAACAATAATGCCAACCTAATTAGTAGTCTGTTCAATACTTGTGTTCCTCTGGCCTCTTATGCTTAGATAGATAGAAATAGAAACAGATAGAGATAGACACATAGATAGAGGAAAATGGAACACAAATTTTGAACAGAGTATAGTAGTTTATCTTCATTTTCTGTCTCCTAATACTTGTACACACACAGACTCACACTAATTCTCAGTCATCCTCTCCACAACCATACAATCTTATCACAGAACTGAGTAATTGTTCGGACACTTGGATTATATAAAAAAAAAAATAAAAAAAAAAATAAAGTGGGCACCAATGATACTAAATCTTGTAGTACAGTAGCATCCATGTTACTAGGCCAAAAATATTAGCAGAGATGTTGGCAACACTTATGAGATAGAATAAAGTAATTTGTCTCCTTAACACAGCTTGCAGGGATTTCATTTAAGTAGGAGTGGGAGTAGGGGACAGGCTTGGGGGTTGAGGGAGTAGGGGGAGAGGCTTGGGGGTTTTGGGAGGGTGCGGGATTAGGGGGACAGGCTTGGGAGGGGGCGGGGTTAGGGGGAAGCATGCGGGAATAGGGTGACGGGCTTTTTACCCACCCCCCACCCTTCCCCAAGCCTGTCCCCCTATTCCCGCACCCCCAAGCCTGCCCCCTACTCCCACACCACTCTTAAGTAGATGAGCTTCAGTTACACACATACAATACAAATACCAACAACAAGCAGGATGTATCAGCTGCCGAGGAGGAGGAGGAGGAAAAAATATGCTACAACATAATTGATATAAAAGATTTCTCCTATTTATACACCTATAACTTCGTTGGAATTACAGTACAGTTTAAGGACCCTGTGATCGTGTATATAAAAAAAATGGAGGCTTCTGATTCCACCTGACCCTCCCACGAAACAAGCTTCTTCCTGATAGGTTGTGTTTCGTGGCAATGTTTGAAGGACTCGTTTACCTCCAATTTTCTAACTACAACACAGGGTCCCTTAAGTCTAGTAGATGAAGGGGTTTGACCAAAGAGATAATGAGATGGATTTTTACACTCTATATACATTTTGTAATATACTTAAATCATTACTATAGATGGAGTATATAATAAGGTGGTAATTCCTTTTGCTTTGATTCCTCCAAAGTATGCCAGGAAACAGGACCAGAATAGCAAAAGTAATGGTGTTCTGTTGCTTGGAATAGTTTGGAGGATTCAGTTGCTCCAGAATTACCAACACAAAATTTCTCCTTTAAGCTGCCACCAATGTAATTTTAATTTATATGAATGACTGTGATTCTAACTGTTATTTACAACTACCACAAACTGTCATGTTATAATTCTGTCACCAATATGGATAAATATTCAGTACACCTTCAAACTTGTACTTATTCCTACCTTGATGGTGTGGGATATGTACTATTGTATTGGCCACAAGTAAACATACACAAGCTGTTATTTTTTAGGGTTTGCAATGTATGGAAAATGCAAGACTGTAATTGCAATACAACAATATTATTAGGTTTGTTGTTTTGAAATCACCGAGTCACTTGGTAGATTATTGTTGGCAGTACTTCCAGAATAATTACCTTTTTTCCATACAACCTGTGTAAGAATTCCTGTAGCTAACTGTACTTAGGAGTGATTAATTAGCCTTGGTACTTTGATATTGATGTACAGTTGCCAAAAAAGGTATTGCGACAAATCTTGATAGAACTTTAACGATAGTAATATCCACAACTATTTGTATGGACTATAAGCATGTATAACAGAAGGAAATATACATATCCTTCTGTAATACATACTTATAATCCCTACAAACAACTATATATGGACATTAATATATTTAATGTTGTATCAATAGTTGTTGCAATACCTTTTTTGGCAACTGTACATTCCTGGAGTCTAGTTAAATAATAGCTGTACTGAAATATCCAAGTCCGAGGCTAGTTTTTCAATTCACTCCCTAAGTTGGTAATGATAAAAAATGACCGTTAGAATCACACTTTTTGACACACTGTATTAAGGGGAGGAGAGTATACCTTTGTTACATTGGAGTGCCTTGATTCCTCCAAAGTATGCCAGGAAACAGACCCAGATTAACAAAAATAATGGTGTCCTGTTGCTGGGAATAGTTTGGAGGAATCATTATCTCCAAAAATTAACTATACTCTCTCCTTAATTACCCTAATCTTGGTGACAACATAATATATAACCTATAATATGTAGTGTGTGTGTATTTATATATATGAGAGAATGTATGTGTATGTATTTAATGATCAAGTATATTACAAAATGTATATACTGTATAGTGGAAAAAACTTGTCTCACATTACAAGTCAGTTGGAAAAGATAGAAAAAAAAAATAATAATAACAAATACCTAGACCAGGAAAAATCTGGACTGAATTTACACTTTCTTACAAAACTTACATACATATAAACAATATAATTTTTTTTTCTGTAGGTGAAGGTAAAATGTTAACAGCTGAAATATGATAGACAAACTGTGATGGGTTGAGGGGGTGCGGGAGTAGGGGGACAGGCTTGGGGGGAGTTGGGAGGGTGCGGGAGTAGGGGGACAGGCTTGGGGGGAGTTGGGAGGGTGCAGGAGTAGGGGGACAGGCTTGGGGGGAGTTGGGAGGGTGCGGGAGTAGGGGACAGGCTTGGGGGGAGTTGGGAGGGTGCGGGAGTAGGGGACAGGCTTGGGGGGAGTTGGGAGGGTGCGGGAGTAGGGGGACAGGCTTGGGGGGAAATGCAACACAGAAAAAGTCAATAATAAAAAATATGTCACCATGTTAAACCACCTTACCTTCACCTATAGGAAAATAAATTATAACCATTACTTGCATTAGGTAACCCATCTGGCCAACAACACCTATATTATTATTATTATTATTATTTATAAACTCCGTCGTGTATGTATTTACACACGAGATGACCATATTAAAAAAAAAAAAAAAAAAAAAAAAATTAACGTGTTTGGGTCTAACGTTTCCATGGTGCCTTTAGCGGTACTACGCCATCGTCGACACTATGAATGTTCTTGCATATGGGCCATAAATTCACCATCATTATCATCATCATCTTGTATAAAGAATGAGTATGATGTTGAGTCATTATTATGAGTGATGTGTGTGTGTGTGTTTCAATAATTGTGTGAACCGCCAGGAACTACACATACACACACACACATAGTTACATATAGTTATCTGTACCATAAAGGGTTAATTGGAGGCTGTCTGATTCTTATTAAAAACAGTGATGTAAAGCAGACTACTGTACTTTATATTACAGGTAATGTATGTACTTCATGTAATACTGTAGGAATCTGTAGCCTCCAATTCATCCACAACACCTTGGTTTGACCTTTATAATAATAAACCGAAGCCACAGCTGTACAGAGTGTGTATAAAAGACTGTACACAAATATGAAAGACTGATGAACTGGTAAATGTAACACAAGACAAATTAATGATAAGCAAATGTAAACCTTCCCTTTTGATGATAATTGTTAAAGTCCCTTCCTTCCATCCACACACCCCAGGCAAACAGACAGCAGACACAGCCAACTTAGTGAAATTCTCTCACTTTTTACCAGTGAGGGGGAGGGGGAGGGGAGGGCTGGACCAAGTGAGGAGGGAGTGTTGGAACAGGACAGATGGAGACACTTCTGCCGTGGCCACCCCCTTGGGGGGAGTTCCCGGAGGGAGTAAGGCGTCAGAGCTATAGATAGATAGATTTACCAGTGTTACCATATCAAACACTCCCCGGTACCCATTGGCCACTTGTGCCTGACACCTACCCACAAAATTGGTAACAGTGTGTACCCGTCGTCTATTGCCTGGTGTGGACGGGGCTTAAGGCTCATATTATATCACTACATCTTCAAAGAAAAGGAGTTTCATCACTAAATTCACATTCCTATTATAATATTAACACAGTGACAAACATAAACTTTTCCTCAAAGATGTAGTTTAATAATAACACCCTAAATAATTCATATATAATATAATGTACGTGTATTGACAAAAAAATGAAAATATAATAGAAAATCCTACTCTTCCATTCACAAATTCTCCTGAGATATAAAAATGCCCGGCTCTTCATCAGACACTTAACACAAGCACAGGATTTTGTCTTGATTCCTCCAAAGTATACCAGGAAACACACCCACATGAAGAACAATAATGGTATCCTGTTGCCTGGAATAGTTTGGAGGAATCATTTACTCCAGATTTACCAACACACCCAAATTAATGTGCTATATAATTATATCCCCTGTGTGTAATGTAGTAAAAAAATTGGAGATAAATGAGTCCTACACACATTGCCACAAAACACACACACCTATATGGAAGGAGTTTGTGTGTTTTGTGGTATGGTCAGGAGGAATCAGAAGCCTCCAATTTTCATACACGATCAGAGTCGTTAATGATTCCTCCAAATTGTGGCACAATATGTGTGGACTGTTTCTTAGCACACCTTGGAGGAAATTGTAGCCTCCACAATCACTGACAAATTCATTACTCCACAAAACTGTAAATGATGGAAAGTTTTGGTTGTCTCACTGTAACATTAACTTTTAACAATAACTACTGTAATACAAATTTCCCAGACCAATTTCAAATGCTGCTTTTACTGTAGCGAAGCTTTTCAATTAATATATCATAAAATTATTTTATTACATTTTAACAATAAAAGTTTTTTGACTAATTCCAGTTTTTCTACAGTGTTTACAGAGCACCAGAAATTATAATAATAATTTACATCAATAAATATTATCACTATACATTCTTAGTTCTCCAAAGGTTCATACAAACAGAAGGAATGTATAGTTGCCAAAAAAGGTATTGCAACAACTATTAATACAACATTAAATATATTAATGTCCATAGTTGTTTGTAGGGATTATAAGTATGTATTACAGAAGGATATGTATATTTCCTTCTGTTATACATGTTTATAGTCCTTACATATAGTTGTGGATATTACTAGGGTTAAAGTTGTATCAATAGTTGTCACAATACCTTTTTTGGCAACTGTACACAACATTTTGTGGCATTTTGGTGCGTTGAATAAACCATTTACTTTGTGCTTTTGGCTGACCCTTCCTTCTCAACATTGAAATCATGTATCTTATAAATAAATAAATAAATATAAGAAAAATGACCATAATTATTGTCCATAAATTAGTGTAGGAACCGTTTTTTCCTCTAAGATATTAAATTTACAAACTGACTTGTACAAAATAATTTACTGTGCTGTAGACGGTTGTGCTTTAAATAACAACTGCAGTGGTAAGGGTGTGTGGGAATATGGGGACAAGCTTGGGGGGGTTTGGGGGGTGCAGGAGTAGGGGGACAGGCTTGGGGGGGGTGCGGGAATAAGAAGACAGGCTTTCTACCCACCCTAGGCCTGTCCCCTTATTCCCGCACCCCCCATAGCCTGTCCCCTACTCCCACACATCTTTAATAATAGCCTCATTACTCTATATATACAATGCATTACAAATATTAAAGTACGGTAACTGCCTTCATCTGTATCTTGACAATTTACATCTTACAAGAAGTATAAGGGGGTGTGGGAGTAGGGGACAGGCTTGGGGGGGGCCAGTGGCGTCACAAGGGGGGGGGCATATGTCCCGGGGTGCAGCATTTAGGGGGGCGCCAATAGCCAATTTGAAGTTGGGGAAAATATCAATAAATTAGATGAACAATTAATTTTTAAGGACTAAATATTTGTAAAAATTCGTTTCCAAGTGGCTTTAAATGGCTTCTATGAGTACTGGGGGGGTGCGGGAATAGGGGGACAGGCTTGGGGGAGGGATAGAGAGCCTGTCCCCCTATTCCCGCACCCCCCTAACCCCCCACAAACCTGTCCTCCTATTCCCACACCCCCTTTATATAACCAATACCAACCACTGTGGAAATTGGAGGTAAAGGAGTCCTTCAAATATTGCCACAAAACACACACACACACACCTATAATGAAGGAGCTGGTTTGTTTCACGGCTTAGTCAGGAGGAATCAGAAGTCTCCATAAACACACACACAATCACAGGGTCCTTGAAAAATCTCTTACAAACACATTCTATAGACACCTTCAGTAAATGCAAAGTTACTCCACTGTTGCCTCACTTCACCTCTACTTCATTCTAATTTGTCTATGTATTATCCAGAGAATAATGTCATAATTTGTATGTATGTATGTATGTTTGTTTGTTTGTATGTAAAGTTGTGGTTAATAATAATCATCCATATATGGGTACTGTATCTCAAACAATTTACTGTGTAATGTTTTCACGTTCACATATGATGTTATTGTTTTAAGTAGTGTGTGTGTGTGTGTGTGTGTGTGTGTTTAAGTAGTGTGTAGCTGCTTGTATTAAATTAATAGATGGTAGTTAACCTGTGTGTGTGTGTTATTGTTTTAAGTAGTGTGTAGCTGCTTGTAGTAAATTAAAAGATGGTAGTTAACCTATTTATTGTAAAGTTTATCATCAAAGGAACAGAGGGAAGCTGTCAAACTCTTACCTGAGTTACTCCTATATGGATGATTATATTTGACCACGACTGTATGTATATATATGTATGTATATATATATGTACTGTATGTATATATGTATGTATGTACTGTATGTATGTATGTATGTATATAGCTGCTAAGTAAAGTAAAATTATGTGGCACAAAAATAGGAAGGAAGTTAAAAAAAAAAACAATTGTATAAAAACACACACACACATATACACATACATACATACAGTACACAAAACAACAACAAAGAAAAAGAAGAAGAAAAAGACTGGAAGTAAATGAAGAAAAAAGAAAAAAATATGAGTTTATCACAATATACTTTGAGTAAATTTGTCTTTGTAATCAGAGGAGAGAAAATATATGTATGTATGTATGTATGTGTGTGTGTGTGTGTGTGTGTGTGTGTGTGTGTGTGTGTGTGTGTGTGTGTGTGTGTGTGTGTGTGTGTGTGTGTGTGTGTGTGTGTGTGTGTGTGTGTGTGTGTGTGTGTGTGTGTGTGTGTGTGTGTGTGTGTGTGTGTGTGTGTGTGTGTGTGTGTGTGTGTGTGTGTGTGTGTGTGTGTGTGTATGTCTCCAGCGTTGACACAAACCATAGATAGATAGATAGATAAATAAGTAGATAGATAGATAAGTAGATAGATAGATAGATAAGTAGATAGATAGATAGATAAATAAGTACATAGGTAGATAGATAAATAAGTAGATAGGTAGATAAGTAGATAGATAGATAGATAGATAGATAGATAGATAGATAAGTAGGTAGATAGATAGATAAATAAATAGATAGATAAGTAGATAGATAGATAAGTAGATAGATATTCTTGCTTTACTTTGAGAGACTTGTGGTTGAGAATGAATGATATATTTTTTTTTTTTAGTTCATCTTGTGTTACTTAAAGATGTAATATCGTTTGTTATTGTTATTGTTTGTTTGTTTGTTTGTTTGTTATTGTTCCACGTTACTCGACATAGGTGGCGCCCACATCCTGTAAATACAAAAATTATGTAAATACAAAATACAAAAAAATATGTAAATACAAAATACAATAAATTATGTAAATAAAAAATACAAAATACAAATAAGTTCTGTTCATTATTTCACACGATACAAAAAATTCTGTAAATACAAAATACAAATAAGTTCTGTTCATTATTTCACACAAGATACAAAAAAATTCTGTTTATTTTTATTTCAGTAGTGTGTAATTCAAACTAAACACACAAAGTATTACATAGTGTGTGGGAATGTGTGTGTGTATGCTTGTGTGCGTGAATGAATGAGCGTGTGTGTGTATGCTTGTGTGCGTGAATGAATGAGCGTGTGTGTGTATGCTTGTGTGCGTGAATGAATGAGCGTGTGTGTGTATGCTTGAGTGCGTGAATGCATGCGTGTGCGTGTACGTGAATGCTTGAGTGCGTGAATGCATGCGTGTGCGTGTGTATGCTTGAGTGCGTGAATGAATGAGCGTGTGTGTGTATGCTTGAGTGCGTGAATGCATGCGTGTGCGTGTACGTGAATGCTTGAGTGCGTGAATGCATGCGTGTGTGTGTACGTGAATGCTTGAGTGCGTGAATGCATGCGTGTGTGTGTACGTGAATGCTTGAGTGCGTGAATGCATGCGTGTGCGTGAATGTGAATGCATGTGTGTGTGTGTACGTGAATGCATGCGTGTGCGTGTACGTGAATGCATGTGTGTGTGTGTGTGTGTATATATAGACATACCTGTATATTAGATGGTGTTCGTCCAAGGGTGTGTAGGCGGTGGAGGTGACAGTTCCTACACAATAATCGACCATCGAGGGGATAACATCGCTGGTCAGGCTCATCAGTCAGTTGTAAACCACAGTTCTGTACACAAACAAAGTAATGTGTGAGAGAGAGTGAGAGAGAGAGGGAGAGAGAGAGAGAGTGAGTGAGTGAGTGAGTGAGTGAGTGAGAGAGAGAGAGAGAGAGAGGGAGAGGGAGAGGGAGAGGGAGAGGGAGAGGGAGAGGGAGAGGGAGAGGGAGAGAGAGAGAGAGAGAGTGAGAGAGAGAGAGAGATTGTGTAATATGCTCAATAAAATGTAAACAAACGATATCGCGCTATCTCCACCACTACCATGCATGCAGACGACTCATTTCAGTCACGAGTCGTCTGTGAAAACCTTAATATAAATTGTTATATGTATTTAATATGCTTAATACAAATTGTAATACTGTATTTACATTTACACGTTAAATAAAAAACGCGTTACTTAAAATTGCGTTATTAGAGAGTCAACTGTATCTATATTTTGTGGTAATTTTTGTGCATACTTTTTTCTTTTTTTTTTCGTAACCTCCCTTAAACATTCCTCGCTGTAACGGACACCCTCTCCCCCTATTTGTCCGTTAGATGGAAGTTTAACTGTACGGTATATGTATGTGTATGTATGTATGTATGTAATGTACTGTAATGGTAAATCAACTCACCTCACATACATAACAGTCCACGTGGAAATCTTTATCCATGGACACCACCCTTACTGTCTCTCCTGTACCCTGGGAAAATACAGAATATATTACAATAATACACATACACTCACATCATAATAATAATGATAATAATAATGATTTGATAATAATAATAATAATAATAATAATGTATACTGACATAATAATAATACTGTAATAACAATATAATAAAATTAATAGATAATATATTACAATAATACACATATACTGACATTATCATAATAATAATAAAAATAAAAATAATAAGTCCTCTTAATTTTGCACCCCCCTAACCCCCTCTCCCAAGCCTGTCCCCCTATTTCCACCCACCCCAAGCCTATCCCCCTATTCCCACCCACCCCAAGCCTGTCCCCCTATTCCCACCCCCCTCAAGCCTGTCCCCCCTATTCCCACCCCCCTCAAGCCTGTCCCCCTATTATCGTACCCCCCTATTCCCACCCACCCCAAGCCTGTCCCCTACCCCCACACCCCCCTATTGGCTTACCTCCACTGGGGTTATACTCTTTCCACACGCTGCACATTTTGGAGCAAACATTCTGAAAATAAAAGAATATAATTAGGTAACATACATAATAATAATAAGAGAAGGTAATAATAATAATAATAATAATAATGAGAAGGTAATCAGAAATGGTACATCATCATCAAGTTCCGTTTGTGTTTTTCAAGTTCCGTTTGTGTTTTTCAAGTTCCGTTTGTGTTTTTCAAGTTCCGTTTGTGTTTTTCAAGTTCTGCGAGTGTTTGTTGTTTTTTGTCCTGTATTTTTTCTTTTGTAAATTAGCCATCATAATTTCTGTGATTTTCAAGTTCTGTAAGATTTTTTTTTTTACCTGTATTTCTTCTGTAAATTTCCATCACTACCTCTCCAAAATAATTTCTATGATTTTTAAGTTCTGTAATTTTTTCTCTCTTTTTGTAAATTTCCATCACTACTTTGCCATCAAAATAATTTCTATGATTTTCAAGTTCTGTAGTTGTTTATTTTACCAATACTGTTTTTTTTTTTGGAAATTTCCATCACTAAATCTCCATTTATAATTTCTGTGATTTTCAAGTTTTGTAAGTGTTTTGTCCAACATTTCTGTAGTAAATTTCCATCAAAATAATTTCTATGATTTTCAAGTTCTATAGGTATTTTGTTTACCAATATTTCTTTGTTAATTTCCATCACTACCTCTCCATTTATAATTTCTGTGATTTTCAAGTTCTGTAAGTGTTTTTTGTCCTGTAATTTTTCTTTTGTAAATTCGCCATCATAATTTCTATGATTTTTAAGTTCTGTAATTGTTTTTTTTACCAATATTTCTTTTTTTTATTAATTTCCATCACTACCTCTCCATTTATAATTTGTGATTTTTCAAGTTGTTACCATTATTTTTTTTTTTTTGTTAATATCCATCACTACCTCTCCATCAAAATAATGTCTGATTTTCAAGTTCTGTAAGTGTTTTTATTTACCAATATTTCTTTTTGTAAATTTCCATCACTACCTTTCCATTTATAGATATAATTATATATATAACATGTGTAAGAATTCCTTGGCCCAACTGTACTTTGAGGCTGATATTAACTATTAAAATTGGTAAAATTAATAGCAATATTGTTTTGGGTGTGTTGGTAAAGCTGGAGTAAATGATTCCTCCAAACTATTCCAGGCAACAGGATACTTGTACCATTATTATTTTTATATTATTATATTATTTATATTATTATTATACTTTGGAGAAATCAAGGCACTCCAATCTTTCAAAAGTATACTACAGTACTATCCCCTGTATGTATGTATGTATGGCAACCTTACACACACACACACACATTATCAAAAATCAATTAAAAAAAACTTGAGTAAGCAGCTAATAAATGCAGAACTTTATTTAACACAAAGGAATCTAAAATAAAGTATAGAAAATTTACAAAAAGTTTCATAATACAATACACACAAAAAGTTTCATTAAGGCACTTATATTACACAAAAAGTTTCATGAATACATTTGCAAACACACAAAAGTTTCATAATACAAAAAAGTTTCATTAATACACTTGCAATAATAATAATAAGTTTCATCAATATATTTGCAACACAAAAGTTTCATAATATATATTTTTTTAATACACTTGCAACAAACACAAAAAAAATTCATTAATACAGAAAAAAAAACTAATCATGAATACATAATTTTGCAATACACAAAAAGTTTCATCAATACACGAAACTGAACAAAACACCAAACCCAAAAAATCGTAATTATAACATAACTATACTGTTCAAAACTTGTGTTCCTTTTGGCCTCTTATGCTTAGATAGATAGATAGATAGATAGAAATAGATAGAAATAGATAGATAGATAGCTAGATAGAAATAGATAGATATATAGAAATAGCGATAGATAGACAGATAGAAATAGCTAGATAGATAGATAGATAGTGATAGTTAGATAGATATATAGAAATAATGATAGATAGACAGATAGAAATAGCTAGATAGATAGAGGCTAGTGGAACACAAATTTTGAACAGACTATAGTAATAATATTTATTTAACTAGACTGAGATCACTCACTAATAATAATACTAATACTAATACTAATACTAATAATAATAATAATATTAATAATACTAAAACTAATAATATTAAAACTAATAATAATAATAATAATAATAATAATAATAATAATAATAATAATAATAATAATGATAATAACAATAATAATGATAATGGAATGTCAAATTAATATCAATATTTATACAACATTCTGAAATCCTATCCTTTCTTCTTTTTCTGTTATCCTTTATGGTAATCTTCCCTTTCTTCTTCTCGTATACTTCCCTTTCTTCAGTTATCCTTTCCTTTCTTCAGTTATCCTATCATTTCTTCAGTTATCCTTTCCTTTCTTCAGTCATCCTGTCCTTTCTTCTTCTGTTATCCTTCCCTTTGATATCCTTTCTTCAGTTATCCTATCCTTTCTTCTTGTAATCCTTTGTGGTAATCTTCCCTTTCTTCTTGTTATCCTTTCTTCCTTCCTCTCGTAGTCTCTGCATCAGTCCATTTTTTCCTCTTCTTTTCTTCACATTAAGTAGTTCCCTCCTCTGGCCGAGTTAGTGAGATGGAGTTGAGTGTGTGTGTGTGTGGGGGGGGAGAGTAAAGGTGGGGGGGAGAGTAAAGGTGGGGGGGAGAGTAGAGGTGGGGGGGAGAGTAGAGGTGGGGGGGGGTAGTAGAGGTGGGGGGGGGGAGTAGAGGTAGGTAGGTGTAGGTGTAGGTGTGTGTGTGTGTCTAGTAATGTCCAGAGGCTGATGAGGATGAAGAGTGTGGATGGTCTTGGCTCCACGCTCGCTGTGTTGAGTGTAGAGGTCTGGAGGTGGACTTGTGAATGGTGGGTTTCTTCCTCGCACCACCACCACCACCACCACCACCTCCACCGCCACCACTGCCGCCGCCACCGTGTCTTCCGCCACACACCCTAATCACACTCATCATCATCATCATCATCAATACACAAGTTACCTTATGCTTTTCAAAGGGGTCCAGTTCACAGGCTATTGTTTTTATTTTATTTTATTCATTTTTTTTTAACCTATAGTGGCGTATCGAGGGGGGGCCGGGGGGGTACATATGTCCCTGGGCGCAACATTTAGGGGGGAGCCAATCCAATATCTTTCCAACACTTTCCTTCTATGGTAGTAAATATCTTGGTAATAAAGAACAACACGTGTATGATTTTGCACCACCTCATAATAATAATAATAATAATAATTGAGGGGGTTGAGTTGACATAAGGTGTTGTTGTCGTATGATTATATTTTGATAGGAAACTGATTTATTTGTACGATGGAAGGAAGGAAAATGTTGGTGGATATTTGATTGTGGACGTACAGTTGCCAAAAAAGGTATTGTGACAACTATTGATACAACATTAAATATATTAATGTCCATAGTTATTTGTAGGGATTATAAGTATGTATTACAGAAGGATATGTATATTTCCTTCTGTTATACATGTTTATAGTCCATACAAATAGTTGTGGATATTACTAGGGTTGAGGTTCCATCAAGATTTGTCGCAATACCATTTTTGGCAACTGTACATTAATAGTAGAAATAATACGGTACACACACAGAAATAAATTCACTGGGCCTTATAGAAGAAAATTTGTGTTGATGCCGAAGGTGTGGTACCGATACCATGACGGCACCATAGACCAACGACAACAGAGCCATAGTATTGGTACCACACCATCAACAACACCATCAATCAATATTCTTGCATTGCCCGAAAAGTCAGTATATGGAATATACTGTAAATATATATATATTTTTTTTGTGTGTGTGTGTGACTATCTGTGTGACTGTGTGTGTGACTGTGTGTGTGTGTGTGTGTGACTGTGTGTGTGTGAGAGTGACTGTGCATGTGTCTGTGTGTGTGAATGACTGAGTGTGACTATCTATGTGTGTGACTATCTGTATGACAGTGTGACTGTATGTGTATATGAGCGCGTGGTACTAACCTGTGATAGTCATGGACACAGTAGATCTTGTTATCCACGTCAACAGTGAAGGGAACACCATCCAGACATTCATTACATATACAACAACGGAAACAGCCAGGATGGTAAGACTTCCCCATGGCTTGTAGAATCTGGAAAACACAATAATGGTTAATGGGGAGAGTATATTTTTGTTACATTGGAGTGCCATGATTCCTCCAAAGTATGCCAGGAGGAAACAGGAGCACATGAACAAATATAATGGTGTTCTGTGTGTTGCTTGGAATAGTTTGGAGGATTCAGTTGCTCCAGATTTACCAACACTGAGCTTACCCCTTAATGGCATAAAAATGTAAGAAATTATATTCACAACATGGTTAGGGCCTATTGAGTTATAAATAGTATGAGATAGAGGGTGTGTGGGGTAGCAAGGTGTGTGTGTGTGTGTGTGTGTGTAGCAAAGGGTGTGTGGGGGGTAGCAAGGGGTGTGTGTGTGTGTGTGTGTAGCAAGGGGTGTGTGGGGGGTAGCAAGGGTTGTGTGTGTGTGGGGTAGAGAGTTGTGAGGGTATAAATGTTTGGGTATAACTTTCCCATTGCTTGTAGAATCTGTAAAACACAACATTGGTTACTACGATATAATATAATATGCAAGAATTTACTATTTTCATAATAAAAACCAAGATATTTACCATTTCCATAATAAACACAAGATATTTACCATTTAAAAAACAAGATATTTACCATTTCCATAATAAAAACAAGATACTGTATTTACCATTTAAAAAACACGATATTTATCATTTCCATAATAAAAACAAGATATTTACCATTTCAAAAATAAACACAAGATATTTACCATTTAAAAAACAATATATTTACTATCTCTATAATAAAAAGATATTTACCATTTCAAAAATAACATACAATATTAATAATTTTACGGTCTCCAAAATAAAAACAAGAATTTACCATTTCCATAATAAAAACAACATATTTTACTGTACATCCACAATCAAATATCCACCGACACTTTCTTTCCTTCCATCGTACAAATAAATCGGTTTCATATCAAAATATAATCATACGACAACACCTTATGTCAACTCAACCCCCTCAATTATTATTATTATTATTATTATTATTATTATGAGGTGGTGCAAAATTATACACGTGTTCTTTATTACCAAGATATTTACTACCATAGAAGGAAAGTGTGGGTGGATATTGGATTGTGGTAATGTGATGAAAACAAACAAGGGATTTTCTGTTCATTCAATATCATTACCATAACAAAAAAGGGATTTACTTTACTGTACATTTATTACAATTTCCATAAAAATAAGAGATTATTCACTATAAATTCACTACCATCACTATAATAACTGTACTGTTACTACCATTACCATCACCATAAAAAAAAATAGAATATTACTGTACTGTACATTTATTACCATTTCCTTAATAAAATCAAGATACTGTATTACTTTACTGTACTGTACATTCATTACCATTTCCACAACAAAAACAAGATATTACTGTACTGTACTGTACATCAATTACCATTACTGTACCATAATAACTGTACTGTACATCCATTACCATTTCCATAACAAAAATAAAATATTACTATACTGTACAGTTGCGAACCAAAGTTTGGCACCCCCCTTGGCTGACAGGAAGGTGAAGACAGTGTTAATGATATGCTGAACCATCGGACAAACTGGTGTATCGGATTGGTAACGAGACAGTGTGAGCTTCATTTTCCATGACTTGCAGTTTGTTGTTTGTGAAAATGAAGCTCACATTGTTTCGTTACCAACTCGAAACACCAGTTTGTCCGATCGTTCAGTATATCTTTAACACTGTCTTCACCTTCCTGTCAGCCAAGGGAGGTGCCAAACTTTGGTTCGCAACTGTACATTTATTACCATTTCCATAATAAAAAACAAAATATTAATGTACTGTACATTTATTATTATTTCCATAATAAAAATAACATATTACTGTACTGTACATTTATTATTATTTCCATAATAACTGTACTGTACATTTATTTTTATTTCCATAATAAAAACAAAATATTAATGTACTGTACATTTATTATCATTTCCATAATAACTGTACTGTACATTTATTACCATCACCATAATACCAAAAAACAAAATATTACTGTACTGTACATTTATTACCATTTCCATAATAAGGTGTCCACATATGGCACACTTCTCAGCCGTCTGTTGGAACCCTGAGTAAAGGTAATCTTCTTCACAGTACACCTTGCCATGTACGTTATAGAAGGCCTTCCCTCTCAGCGCCCGGCCACACGAACAACAGATGAAACAGTTGGTGTGGTACAGGTTACCCATCGCCTGACACGCCTGTCCGGCACCCGTCACTTTGTCCCCACACGTGTGACATACACCTGAGGGAACGATACAAACATTAGTGTGTGCATGTATGTACGTACAGTATATTGTACGTATATTACTAACCTAACATTTATACAAACAATGAATATATACTTACATTACTCACTAAACATTTATATAAAAAATAAATATATACTGGTACAGTACCTACCTTACTAACTAAACATTTATATAAACAATGAATATAGCCTATACCTACATTACTAACCTAACATTTATATAAACAATGAATACATGTATATACAGTACTGTACCTACATTACTACTACCACCATTACCATTGCTTACATTTTACAAGGTTGGCCATACTGCTGGAGTCTGTCTGTAATACCATACTCTCTTCCACCGAGCCTCCTGTCTTTCTTACTCAGGGCTTCTCACAAACACACACACACCATGTTTACAATACCCCACCACCACCACCACCACCCCCACTACTAAACAATGTGTATGTGCAGTTTTCTTCATAAGTTTGTGCATTTACGAATCACTATTTTTTTTACGAATTTGTTTTTTTTCCATAATCATACATACTGTACATACATTTACATATTTACACTGTGTATTTACAAATGAATGTTTTTTCCATAATTATACATACATATGTTTACATCTTACACTTGTGTATTTACGAATTGCTGTTTATTTACAAATGTATTTACATCATTTTTTCTCTATTTTCAGTAAGTAATTATTTGCAAGTTTTCTTTTCTCTATAGACAAATAGATAAATAAAATAAATAAACAGGTAGATAGCTAAATAAAGATAAATACAGATAGATAAATAAACTGATAGATAAAAAAATAAACAGAGAGAGAGAGAGTGAGGAGGAAAGAAAGAGGAAGAGGAAAGAAAGAGGAAGAGGAAAGAAAGAGGAGGATGAGGAAAGAAAGAGGAGGAGGAGGAGGAGGAGGAAAAGGAGGAGGATGAGGAAAGTAAAATATTTAAAAGAAGAAAAAAATACAAGTAAAGATAAAGTAAAGATACAAGTAAAGATAAAGAAGGAGAGAAGGAAGGAGAGATAAGGAGAGAAGAAGAGAAGAGCAAGGAAAGAAGGAGAGAGGAGAAGAAAGGAGAGATAAGGAAAGAAGGAGAGAGGAGAAGAAAGGAAGTAGAGAAGGAGAGGAAAGGAGAGATGAAGAGAGAAGAGAGAAGGAGAAGAAAGGAGAGATAAGGAAAGAAGGAGAGAGGAGAAGAAAGGAAGTAGAGAAGAAGAGAAGAGGAGAGAGGAATGAAGAGGAGGAGATAAGCAAGGAAAGAAGGAGATATGAAAGAAGCAAGGAAGTAGAGAGAAGGAGAGGAAGAAGAGAAGCATAGAGGAGGAGAAGAGAGGAGAGGAAGAAGAGAAGCAAGGAGAGGAGAGGAGAGAAGCAGAGAGGAAGAAGAAAGGAGAGAAGCAGAGAGGAAGAAGAAAGGAGAAGTAAGGAGGAGAAGAGAAGAGAGGAGAAGAGAGGAGAGAAGTGAACTTAACACACACACACACACACACAACTGACTGTCACACTGGTTAGGCTGACTGGCTGACTGTCTGGCTGGCTGGCTCAATGCCTTGGCTACCACTACTACTACTACTACTACCACCACTACCACCATCAGTCCCATGCCTTACCTCCCTCCTTCCCTCCCTACTACTACTACCTCCCTGTCTACCTACTACTACTATTACCACTACTATTACTACCTCCCTCTCTACCTACCTACCACTACTACTACTACTACCATCAGTCCCATGCCTTACCTCCCTCTCTCTCTACCTACCTACCTACCTACTACTATTACTACTACTATTACTACCTCCCTCTCTACCTACCTACCTACATACCTACCTACGTACTATTTTAATTACCTAACGTATTCCTATCTTACATTTCTTTCCTTTCTCCCTCACTCCCATTTCTCTCTCTCTCTCTCTCTCTTCTCTCTCTCTCTCTCTCTCTCTCTCTCTCTCTCTCTCTCTCTCTCTTCTCTCTCTCTCTCTCTCTATCATTTCCTGCTAACCTCCTACCTAACTCCTTTCATTCATAAATCTATAGTAATGGGAATTTTATATATATACACACACATACACAAATACACACACATACACAAATACACACGCACACACCACTACACACATATATACACACACCACTACGCACACACACACACTCTATGGTACTGCAAATACATATATATACACACACACAAATACACATACACATACATACATACACACACACACACACACACATACTCTCTACTGCAAATACATATATACACACACAAACAAATACACACACAAACAAACACACATACACCACTACACACACACACACCACTCCTCTAGACAATGTTAGATAATTACGAATAATATACAAAACGGGTATATTGTACTGTATATCTTTTCATGTATGTATGTATGTATGTATGTATGTATGTATGTATGTATGTCTTAATTATGTAAGAATACACCACTCTCACTCTCTCACACATACACACACACTACTGCCTTCTCTCTCTCTCTCTCTCTCTCTCTCTCTCTCTCTCTCTCTCTCTCTCTCTCTCTCTCTCTCTCTCTCTCTCTCTTCTTTGAGCCTTCTACTTTGCTATCCTTACCTACGACTATCACTGGGGAGATATTCATTCTCTACCAGTAACCTTCTAATCAGATCACCCCGTGTGGACCGTAAGGTCTGTTGTGGTCTGTGATTCTATGTAACTCTATGTAACTCTCTCTCTCTCTCTCTGTCAATCAGCCTACCTTTCTCGTCTAATAAAAAAATTATCATAATCTTTTGTTTACATTGACATTCTCTGATGGAACCGAGTCGGGGAGATTGTGAGGGTGTGGTGAGGAATGTGATATGAGAGAGAGAGAGAGAGAGAGAGAGAGAGAGAGAGAGAGAGAGAGAGAGAGAGAGAGAGAGAGAGAGAGACAGAGAGACAGAGAGAGTAAGTGAGTGTGTGAGTGAGTGAGTAAGTGAGTGTGAGAGAGAGAGTGAGTGAGTGAGATAGGGAGGGTGTGGTGAGGAATGTGATGTGATATGAGAGAGAGAGGGAGAGAGAGAGAGAGTGTGTGTGTGTGGAAGTTGAGAGGCCTGCAGGGGGGAAGGGAAGGAGAGGAGAGGAGAGAAAGGGACAGCTGGTGGAGAGAGAAAGGGACAGCTGGTGGAGAGAGAAAGAGAGAGAGACACCGAGAGTTAATGAGAGAAAGAGAAACAGTTAGAGAAAGAAAGAAGGGGAGGGGTAGGGACAGAGACAAAGTTAAAGAGAGAAAGAAACACAACTACAGATAAAGTTAGAGTAGTGACAAATTTAAATCTAAAAGAGAGAGAGAGAGAGAGAGAGAGAGAGAGAGAGAGAGGAGGCAGTGGTGTGGTGTGTGTGTGTGTGAGTAGGTGTGTTTGTGTGGTGTGTGTGTGTGTATTTACTATGAAAACACAGACATGAGGGACAGTGTATGTATGTATGTATGTGTGTGTGTGTATGTATTTACTATGAAAACACAGACTGGAGTGACAGTGTATGATATGTATGTATGTATGTGTGTGTGTATGTATGTGTGTGTGTATTTACTATGAAAACACAGACTGGAGTGACAGTGTATGATATGTATGTATGTATGTATGTGTGTGAGTAGGTGTGTGTATGTGTGTATATTTACTATAAAAACACAGACAAAAGTGACAGTATAATATATGATATGATATGTGTGTGTGTGTATGTATGTATATGTGTGTGTGTGTGAGTGTGTGTGGGATGAAGGGACAGTGGTGGGTGGGGTGTGGGTGTGGCATGCAGTGTGTATGTGTGTGTGTGGGGGGGGGGGGGGTAACACGAGACAAACAGTAGTGTGGGATGAAGCTGTGGGTGTGCTATACTGTATGTGTGTGTGTGTTTGTGTGTGTGTGTGTGTTTGTGTGTACGTGTGGGATGAAGCTGTGTGTGTTTGTGTTTGTGTGTGTTTGTTTGTGTGTACGTGTGGGATGAAGCTGTGTGTGTGTGTGTGTGTGTGATCAAGGTGTACAAGCAGTGATACCAACATGTGTTTTATATACGTGTGTGTGTGTGTGTGTGTGTTAATGGGTTTAGCCCACTTTCTGACTTAAGGCAACACAACAAAACGGGAGAGATTGCCAACCTCTCTTTCTCTCTCTCTCTTGTGTGTGTGTATGTATGTATGTGTGTGTGTGTGTGTATGTGTGTGTGTGTATGTGTGTGTGTGTGTATGTGTGTGTGTGTGTGTGTGTGACAAGTTAAACCGGGTGAGAGAGGACAGTGTGGTATATTTATATGGTGGTGTTGAAATAGAGTATAGACACACAGACAGACACACAGACAGACGGTGACATTTTGAGGTGATGAAACTTATTATTACTAGACCATAAGCCCGTACTACGCACGGTACAATATTTTTTCCTTCCCAGCGGTGGCAGCGTGCCTGAGCGTGGAATGTAAACAAATCGAATGGGTTGCCAGGCGTAAGATAAAAGTGAAGTATGTGTAATTAAGTAATTAGTGGTATTTTTTGTGACGAAAATATCCTCTGTCCCCCCTCACTGTCACACACTTTCCGCGATGAATTCCTGGCGCTGTAGGTGGTCACATGACAATTTGTATACCATGACACACAAACACACACTCTTCATTTACATATATTTATTATTATTATTATTATTATTATTATTATTATTATTATTATTATTATTAAACTTGTAACATGGGGATATCCAAAAGTTACTTCTTGGTTTACAGTAGTAGTAGTAGTAGTAGTAGTAGTAGTAGTAGTAGTAGTAGTAGTAATAGTAGTAGTAGTAGTAGTTTTGTACAGTAAAGCTGAGAGTAAGGTGAAGGGAGAACGGCTCAGTGTCAGTTTAATGACGTGTGTGTGTGTGTGTGTGTGTGTAAAGTTAAGCCTTACTTATTATGAGAAGTGCAGAATTCATAATAATAATAATAACAACAATAAAAATAACAATAACAACTATAACTACAACAATAATAATAAAAATAACAACAACAATAATAATAATAATAAAAATAATAACAATAAAAATAATAATAACAAAAATAATAATAACAGTAACAACAATAATAAATAATAATAATACGTACCATAATATTCTCCTTCTTGTTCTTTCTTCTCCATTTCTTCTTCTATTTGTTGGGTTAAGGCTTCCAATTTCCTCTCAGCCTCACTCATACCCTGAAACATAAATATATATAAATTAAATAGATAAATAAATCAAATATATATATAAATTAAATATATAAATAAATCAAATATATATATATATATAAACTAAATATATAAATAAATCAAATATATATATAAATTAAATATATAAATAAATCAAATATATATATATAAATTAAATATATAAATAAATTAAATATATATATATATAAACTAAATATATAAATAAAATAAATTAAATATAAAATAGAAATAGATAAAGTAATATAAAATAGATAGAATAAATAGATAGAAAGAAATATAAAGATAAAGAAATATATATAGAAAGAGACAGAAATATTAGAAATTAAATATAAAATAGATATATAAATAGAAAGAGATAAAGAAATATAAATAGAGAGATAGAGAAATATAAAATAGAAAGAGATAAAGAAATATATATAAATAGAAAGAGATAAAGAAATATAAAATAGAAAGAGATAAAGAAATATAAAATAGAAAGAGATAAAGAAATATAAAATAGAAAGAGATAAAGAAATATATAAATAGAAAGAGATAAAGAAATATATATAAATAGAAAGAGACAAAGAAATATAAAATTAAATGAGAAAATAAGAGATAGCGAAATTAGAAAGACATAGATTAAAGTGAGAGAAAATAAGACAGAAATTAGAAAGAGAAAGATGATTAAATGAGAGAAAAGAAGAGACAGAGAAATTAGAAAAAGACGTAGATTAAAGTGAGAGAAAATAAGACAGAGAAATTAGAAAGAGAAAGATAAAATGACAGAAATTAAGAGACAGAGAAATTAGAAAAAGACAGAT